>JAKSZP010012273.1:0-75522 GCA_022478985.1 Massospora cicadina
TACATTTAGAATTCTTAGCTCTCCCCGCTGTCTGCTCACTGCGGGACATTTTTTTCCCATCCATTTTGGATTGCTTCGGAGGAACTATTGCCCTCAGCTACCCTATCCCAACAATCACAAACCCTAAATATTTAAGCACTTTTAAATTAAATGATTTTTCACATCTAGATCAAAAAATTTGCCATCTCTAGGCATTTGCAAACTTTTTCCAAGTGCTCCAGGTAATTGGTAAATGACTTGCTGAAAACTTTTATGTCATCCAAGTACAAAAAACACAAGTCAACTTTAAGTTACTCAGGATAGAATCCATTGCCCTTTGTAAAGTCATCATTGAGTTACACAATTGCTGGGGCATTCTCATCAGCTTGTATAATTCTTGTGCGATGATTATTGCCCATTTTTCTTTATTTTCTTTTGCCAAATCTATCTGCCAAAATCTAAGATTAAAATTTAATCAGCAATAATACTTTTCTTCCCCTAGGCAAACAACGCATCATTGATCCTAAGCAGTGGGTACAAATCCTTTTTGGTACTATAATCAACCAGGAGTATAAAATCACCACACAAGTTGATCCACCCTTTTTCTTCACAATAAGGATTGGAATCACCCATGGTCTCAATGATGGTATAAAAAGCTTAGTTTTAATAAACTTGCTGTTTTTTTCACTAACTACTGCTTCAGCTCTGGATCAGTAGACAGGTCCCATCTACTTTGTCATTGTTAAATGACATGATAGTGGGCACCAGCCCCAAGGATAAGGCTGGGCGACAGGAGGCCCAGAAGGTGAAGCTTCAGGCCCTCCCTGACCTCAAGCACACATTAGACCAAAGCTGGGTACAAGCCAAATATGCCCAGATTGGTACTAGTGAGGTGTAGAATGCCCAGCCCCTTTCATTGGCCCAGGAGTTAAAACGAACAGTTTATTCAATTACCAATGATGGTTTGATTTGGTTGATTGAGGAACGGGGTTCAAACCATTCCATTTATGAAACTACGCGTTCAGGTTGGATACAACTTTGATCAATTACTTATATGAAGTCAGTTTTGGTGTATTCTACCAATTGGGTGGTAGTATTTGCCTATTGGTAAATTGGTTCTTGGGACCACTTCGGCAGACCCCAAATTACCTCAACAAAGTTTAATTTAGATTTCATGACCAACATTCCTTGTTGGTCAACTTTTTCCAATAGACTTTCCCATTTTCCCATTTTATTAAATGTTATCTTGGACGATCCTGTGCGCGGACCTCTTTGAGGAGGTCTTGTGCTACATTAACCTCTTCATTTTAAATACAATTAAATTATCAACTAGTGCACTGTTGGTTCACCCAGGTTACCTCCAACATGAGACGTTTTTTTCTCTCTTTGTGCACCGCATCACTTTTGTTGGGTTATTTATTATACGTAATGCACTTCTCTTCTTGAGTTATTATTGCTTCAGCATCCTCTTCTGGGCTCTAGTAACTTTTGAATTAACAGCTAGTTCCATGTCGTTGACCTTGTGCACTGTGCACTACCACACTGGGAACAGGAGAGATATTGACACTCTCCTTATATTAGTCGACCAACCACTTAAATTATGTGCATAAACTTTTTCCTTGTGGGACTTTTACAAAGTGCAAATGGTGGGCGCTGGGTGTGGGCTTTGGCTGTGGTTAACTTCACTGCTGTTTCCTCTTTTTTCCAAAGGTTGGAGCATCTCAGCATTATTTTGGCTGCCTTCAAATGGAAAATATCCACCCTTTGTGCTCATACCTGGTGGATACAGAGGCTTCTGGGTCCAAAAGTCATGATTCCCTGACTTTCCGCTGATGATTTTCAAAATCAACATAAATAAATGGGGCTTACTTTGACAGTGCATTCTGATGATGCTGGCGGAATTGGTGCAGATGGGCCTGGGGGAGTTGGCCTTGGATAAAAATGGAAATTCCGTTGCTGTTATGGGAATAGGGTCATTTGCATCTACAAACGCGTTTTATAACGGAAACCTTATGTATACTTCAGAGTTCAATTTTCCTCTCTCATGGATTAGATAAGGAACCTATTTCTATGTATTAAATCACCCCAGAAATTCCCCGTTTGACCTCTTCCATTAATTGCAGCACTCAGGAAGTTGAAAAGGAACAGCGTTTTCAATATGAAAATGTTTATGTCCCTGCTGAAGATATGGTAGGATAAGTGGCCTCAGTAGTAAGAGTGGCTAATTATCCCTCTACAATCTTTGGTTCAAAAACATACCAGGATAACATTTTATTACCAGATAATGAGTTTGGTGATGATGTTCTGGCGCTGTCTGATATAAATAAAGACCATTCTGGGTATTTTCTACTTACTGCTACCCTTTCCTCCCTTTTAGGGAGATTTCAGACCACTATTCTGGTGGATACTGGCTCCACTGAAAACTTATAGACCAGAGCCTAGCTAACTACCTTGGGCTGGGTTACTTACCTTGTGGTATGGTTAGGGGAGGGGCGTCCCAAGGTTTTTCTACTCTGAAGATCATTGGGACAGTGGACTATCAGGTTGGCAAGTACCACTTGTCTGATCACTTCCAAGCTATCAAAAACCTCTTGTACCCTATCATTTGGGTGTGGAGTGGTGGTGGAATTTTGACATTAAAAACAACTTGAAAGAGTATACACTATCCCTAACATTAAAGAATGTTCGCACATCAGTTATTCCTTTGTCAGAGGATAACGCCCAGGGCGAATTTCCCCACTGGCCCCACCTTCTAACTCTTAGCCTTGACTCGATGCTGAAGCCAACCGTGGATGTTCCCCTACCTTCTTGTTTGGAGGGTTTGGAAAATTCCTTTGATGCAGCATTAACTGACACATTACCTGATCATTCCGAGTATGAATGTGAGTTCAAACTCACTGTGAATCTGGTGCAGATTTCTTCCCCTATTTACCCATTGACTGTCCGGGAGGAAGAGGCGCTAGATGTTTGGACGAAAGAGCAGTTATCCAAAGGTGCGTTTTTCCAGCTTACCTCCCCTGTATGCTCCCCCTTTTCTTCGTTTAAAAGGCCGATGTACTCTACGCCTGTGCATGGACTATGGGAACCCCAACAATATCACTGTACTAGACCTCCATCCCATCCCTTTGGATTCTCAGATTGCGCGCTATGTGGAGAAGGCTAAGGTCTTTTCCAAGATGGATTGCCTCAATGCGTTTAATCAGTTCAGATTAAAAAGGGACAAGAATGTTTAACTGCATTCCGCACCAGAAAAGGGATTTTTCAGTTTCAGGTCATGCCCTTTGGGCTTAAGAATGCCCCTGCTATCTTTCAACGCCGCATTGATGCAGCGTTGAGGTACTTGTTAGGGGTATGCGTGGTCGCCTAAATAGACGATATTCTGGTGTTTTCCCCTGATCATGAGTCCCATGCAGTACACCTTTGGCAAGTAGTGGAGAGGTTAAAGGCAGCCTGCCTTACGCTGAAGATCAGAAAGTGTGAATTCTTCAAGTTTCAGATCACTTTTCTTGGCAACGTTATGTTTGACCAAGGACACATGATAACTCCAGACAAGGATAAGGCTATTCGTGAGTGGCCACCCCCACTTCAGTAAAGGAATTGAGGAGCTTTTTGGGGACGTGTACAATCTTCAAGAAGTTCATGCCCATTCTTTCCAAGGTGGCAGCACCCTTATATAAGGCTAGCGGTGCAAAGGTGCTTCAGTGGTCCCCCGTTTTGGAGGATGCCTTTTAAGCAGTGAAGTGCACCCTGTTGTCCACTTTTGTCCTTCGCCATGTCGACCCTTCAAAAGAGTTCATTGTGTCTACTGATGCCTCCAACTTCGCCATAGCGGCCGCCTTGTTACAAGTAGGCGAAGATGGAATAAAGCATCCGGTATTATATTTTTCAAGAAAAAAACTTTGCCTGAGTTGAATTACGCCGTTTATGACAAAGAGTTACTAGAAGTGATGGAGGCTCTGGTTTATTGGCGTCACCACTTGTGTGACTCCTCCCAACCTTTCCGTGTACATACAAATCACTGTTCCTTGCTGTACTACTGCGCCCCTCATGTCTAACCCCACGGCAGACCCATTGGCATGAGACCCTTTGTTCAATTTGCATTCTCTAATGAGTTCACCAAGTGCAAGGATAATGGTTTGGCGGATGCTTTGAGCTGCAACCCTGCTTTAGCTCCTGATCCCAATGAGGTAGAAGTTTATAAAACACAGTTGATGATTCCGCTAAACAATTGTTTCTCAACTTATCTTTCCCTGGACAATGGGCCAGCGCTTGAACCTCTGGAAAATGCAGAGGAATATAGTATGTTCAGAAAGATAGTCCTTTCTCAGCTGTTATCAGCCAAATATACTATGGTACTTGCTAAGAGCACTTTGAATCAAGAGGATCTATCCAGGGGTTATCACGTGAAGGATGAGATGGTTTGGTTTCAGGGACATCTATGGGTTCCTGCTGGACCACTGCGCCTGTTAATCACCCAGGACCATCATGATGGAATCACCATTGGTCATCCCAGGAAAGGAAAGACCTTGGAGTTAAGATGACGCACCTACAATTGGAAGAACTTGCTTGCTCAGATGAGACGGTATTGTAAAGAGTACTTGATCTGCAACCAAATAAAACCAAATCATCAACTTTTAGCGGGGTTGTTGGTACCAGTCCAGAAGGCTGAAGGGCCCTGGACTTCCCTATCAGTGGATTTCATTGTGTAATTACCTGTCTCTAATGGTTATGATGCCATCATGGTGGTGGTTGACTGGTTTACAAAGTTCGCCCACTTTATTCCTTGCAGAACTACAATAACTGCTGCTAAAATGGATTGGCTTTTTGTTACTAATTTGTTTGCGCTTTATGGGGTTTCCCAAGAGATTATCAGTGACTGGGGCCCCCAGTTTAACTCCATCTTTTGGGAAGAGTTGTGTTAGACTCTTCAGATTCGCCCCTTCCATTCAGCTGCCTATTACCCCCAATTAGATGGGCAGAACGAACAAATGAACCAGTGCTTGGAACAGTTCTTGCGGTGTTACACCGCCGCAGATTATTCAGATTGGGTTTCTCACCTTCCCATGGCCCAATTTAGCTACAACAACACTTTGCATTCTTTAATCAGAAGTTCTGCTTTTTTCACCATCCATGTTTTTAACCATGCCTTTAACATGGAGCCCTGCTGTGAATCTAAAGATGAAGCGGTGGTTGACTTTGCCAAGACTATATAGAAGGTCCACCAGGGAGTTTCCACAAGTTTGGAGGCGACAATGCAAGTTTATAAGGAGAATGCTGATGGTAAGCACCAAGTGGGTCCAGCGTACAAGAAGGTGTTCTCATGATGCTTGATACTTGTAACATCCCTATCAAGCAGCCATGCAAGAATCTGGGACCAAAGAGGATTGGCCCTTACCATGTTGTTAGAAAGGTGAGCCACGCCTCATACCAGTTAGATCTTTCTTCTTCATTTTTGGATCTTCTCTGTCTTTCATGAGAGCAAATTGACGTTGTTTGAGGGCCCCCCACCAGAGACTCCTGAGGCATATTTTTTGATGGGGCGCCAGAGTGGGAAGTGAATAAAATAGTAGCCTCCCGCCGTGTTAAAAGAAGACTTGAGTACCTGGTATTTTGGAAGGGTTTTGACACTGCAGAGAACATTTGGGTCCCAGAGCGTGACTGTGTGCATTCCCAAGATCTGAATGAAGCTTTCCATAAGCGTTTCCCCCAAGCCGCTGGATCTCAACCCAAACAACCATTGCCACAATGAAGTTGGCCCCAGCCCACAAGAACTTTTCCCTTGCACAAGCCCCTGGAGGGGGGATTGAGCAAATCAGGAGGAGAGGGTAATATCATGGTTAAATAACATCATAATTGGGAACAAAGTTAAGGACAAAGCAGCATGTCAGGAGGACAAGAAGGTGAAGCTTCAGTCCCTCCCTGACCTCAAGCACACATTAGACCAAAGCTGGGTACAAGCCAAATATGCCCAGATTGGTACTAGTGAGGTGTAGAATGCCCAGCCCCTTTCATTGGCCCAGGAGTTAAAACGAACAGTTTATTCAATTACCAATGATGGTTTGATTTGGTTGATTGAGGAACGGGGTTCAAACTCATTCCATTTATGAAACTACGCGTTCAGGTTGGATACAACTTTGATCAATTACTTATATGAAGTCAGTTTTGGTGTATTCTACCAATTTGGGTGGTAGTATTTGCCTATTGGTAAATTGGTGCTTGGGACCACTTCGGCAGACCCCAAATTACCTCAACAAAGTTTAATTTAGATTTCATGACCAACATTCCTTGTTGGTCAACTTTTTCCAATAGACTTTCCCATTTTCCCATTTTATTAAATGTTATCTTGGACGATCCTGTGCGCGGACCTCTTTGAGGAGGTCTTGTGCTACATTAACCTCTTCATTTTAAATACAATTAAATTACTAACTAGTGCACTGTTGGTTCACCCAGGTTACCTCCAACATGAGACGTTTTTTTCTCTCTTTGTGCACCGCATCACTTTTGTTGGGTTATTTATTATACGTATTGCACTTCTCTTCTTGAGTTAATATTGCTTCAGCATCCTCTTCTGGGCTCTAGTAACTTTTGAATTAACAGCTAGTTCCATGTCGTTGGCCTTGTGCACTGTGCACTACCATGTTGGAAACAGGAGAGTTATAGACACTCTCCTTACATAAATCAGAGAATAATCCCCAGTGTTGACCTTATAGTTCAACTTGATAGAGAATCCAAGGTCATGGTCATCCTGAGAAAATATCACCAATATTTCTCAAATAATCATAGCATTTATTCTTGCTGTGATTTGATAACTCATCCAGTTGCTCACAATTGAACATTAGGTTAATGCTTTCAATGTCATCCACTAAAATCACATTTATTTTAACATTCCAAAGTCATGAAATTCTCTAATTTCTGACATTGGGATTATATGTACAAATGCTATGACTTGATTTTTTTACCTTCATCAGTTTTAACTTAAATTGTCAATTAGCACTCCTAGTTCACCATGGCCCAGCATTATAATCCCTGGAACTACCCATAGCTCCGGTCTCAATTTACTCCATGGGGTGATGACTTCTTCATACAATTGTTTCAGGATTTCTAGCTTTAACCCTGCGTTAATTATTATTTGTGTTCACTATGGATTTTTAAATTTAAATTTTATTCGAGGTGGGCCGACCTGGGGATGATACCGCACCAATTAGGGAAGTGAAGAAAATGGGAAAGGAGGATAAAACCTGGAAAACCTCCATGCGCGGCGTATGATAGGCCAGGAACTCCATGGACCGCCTTTGCTATTTGCTATCTCAGTTCGGGGCATTGGCGCGCAAAACCAACACAGTCAAAATCATCCCCTACCCAAAGTCCATTACCAGGATCGAACTCGGGAGGCAGTGGTAGAGGGTCTATACTCTACCACTGGGGTATCCTCCCTTTCACTATGGATTTTTATTCATTATTTATATTGTCAAGTGGAATCTCATAGTTTTAAAGAATCATATTCAAATTTTCCTAATTTTTCTACCTAACTTATCTTAGATGGGAAATATGCAATCATTGTAAATTAAATCACAAAATTATTTTTCTTTGTCACTATAGAGCTTCTCCTCTCTGCTGATATACCAAGGGCAGAGTTTGCCTCAAATTGTTAGGGTATTCTCCTCAAAAATCGCATTTTTGAACCCATATTTTCTCAGGAATTCCATCTTCATGAGGATGACATAATTTTGATTTGGCAACACTATGGCTGGAGCTGATACCAACATCTATATGAACCAAAGCTGTAGTGCACTGTATGCTCCACAAGATGTTGTGGTATCCAGTCTGGCAGTTCCATATTCTTTCTAGTGCATTAAATACAGTTAAATCTTCATTCACTTCACCAACTTGGTCAAAACGATATTAATGGGCGCTCCGCTGTCAATTATCATCTGTACTCATACTGATTGACTATAATATCCACATATGTACACTCAGAGTACTGTAATAAAGTGTTTAATGAGGGAAACGTGGAATTATTAATCAAATCTAAAGTATGAATTAATTGCATATACAAATCAGGAAAGGATTCCTTGATTGCCTTAATAGGGAAAGAAACGTTTACATCATCAGGTTTAAACTTTTAGTAATTCTTCCATGCTTTCATCAGTTTTGATCTTTTCCACCAACTGACAAGTGTATGACCAAGCAACATCTTTCTCAATTTCTTGGTTTATCCCCTTCACCTTTGCTCTGTTAAATTGCATTTACATCCAAATTAAAAACCTGGTAGAGTGGACTCGGTGTGTCTTCATCTATGAAAGGATTTAAGATGTCCAGGTCATCTTTATATATATCAGGGGGAATAAGTTTTAATCACAGTACTAGATTGTTCCATATCTATACTGTTGGTCCTTTTCCCAAATCTTGACCAGTTTCCATTTCTTTAGCCTGCACCAGATTAGCTTGCTCTTTAGGCTTCTTATGCCAACATTGAGCGACTACATGCCCAATTTTTCCACATTAGTGGCAGCAGATTTGAGTTTTCTCCGCTAATTTTGGTCCTTTGCTTGTTTCCCATTATGTCCCAATTCTGTTATTCTTTATTTGGCTCAGATTATTCCATAATATTCTGAGTTCTGGTGAGAATTGCTTTTAAAGTTTGATTAGATGTTTTGAATATAACTCCTAACATCTTGAGATAATCCACCATCTACAATGTAGAAGTTTGGTTTGCCAGCGTTGACAACATAGTGTGGTGCAAACCTCTGTAGAAATGAAGTACAAAATGCATTGCTATGAGTGTATCAAAATATGATAGGACTTTTTCATCAGTCAGGATCTGCAATTTCTTCTAAAATTGGTCCGTAAAAGCTGCCAATGTTTTATCCTATATAAACTGAATACCCTGAACTCCTGTTTGCAGTTGGCTACCCACATAGGACTACCAAATTCAGTCCTAGTTGCTTTTTTCGTGTCGCTGTATGTCCAATTGTCCCCGTTGAGATAGAGCAACATCAGATTTTGAAAATGTATTTAAGCAGTTCATCACAGTTACTACTTTCTGTCAGTTGCCATAACCAAACACCATCATTTTTGATAGGGGAAAATGCCAGTGCATTATCTCAGTAAATTTTTAGTTAATTTCAATGTACTCCAAAAATCTTCAGTTGCTATGGTGGCAGGAGATTTCTGATCATCAACTTGACAATCAATGGGTGCAAATTGGTGGTCATCTCCATTATTGCAGCAAAAGATCCAGGCATAAGCCTTGGGGTTTGCACTTTCCTAATTGTATTATATGCATCTTATTGTCAACTTCATTCACCTCCATCTGGGTGAAATCACACTTGTGAATTTTAAGTTCTTCTAACCACTTTAAGATCTGCAATATGTCTCCCTAAATCCAGTGATTGCATTCTCTATCTGCTACTTATTCAGTTTTATGAAATAGTATTTCATTTATTGTTTCAGTCTCCTTCCATATCAATGAGGTAAACTTTCCATAAAGATCATCATTGACCTTTTCAACTTGATCAATTTCCTTCTTGGCTTTTGTCACTCACTCACATAAATTAGTGTTATCAGTTTTTGATGCCAAGTTCAGAGCATTCTTGTTAAGAATTTATAATTCCATCCGCAGCCTTCTAAGCTCATCTTGTATAACATTGTACTGATATGTTCTTCTACTAACCTTGGCTTTAAAACTCAATTATGGCTGTAGTGAGCGCCAAATGTAAACTTTTGATCTTTGGTTACTTGCTTTAACTTTCAAGTCTACTGCACAGGTTAGATGTGTGCTTTGTAATAAATCATTGATATAGTTAAATAAGTTAGCATTAATATGAAGACTATCACCCTAGTTGAGCTTCTTAAGTCCAAGTTAGATATTGTCTCCAATGCTAGACTTTTTTTACAATTTTTCTTCTAATCCTGGAAGGTATTTCTGTAAATCAAGGGAACTTCTCTCTCTGACTCTTCCTTCTGGTGGAGCTTAACCTATTCTTAGGTTTGTAGGTCCTCTCTTTCTCACTTGGAGCAGGGGCTCATAGAGATCTTGATAGCATTAGATAGAAAAAGGTTATCTTGTTCTTAAACTCTACTCCCAAGAGTAAAGTATGCACAAAACATATGACAGTTTTACTTATTATAAATCTTTAAGTTTCTATGGATATGCTTTAATGAATAAAAAATGTGAATTTATATTGTATTCTAATGCCTAACTCTTCCGTTGATACACCATTTGGAAATGGCAGACATTGCTGATAGATTGACCCTCCAAAGTTTCACCCAAAAAGTCTTACTCATCCATCTAATCAAATTTTGTTGTGGATAGTAAATTTGACCTCTTCTGGTTTGTATAAGAACGTGTTCCAACGCCTTTGTTCAGCCCCAGAGTATTACCTTTATTTGGCTAGCAACCTGATTATGTAATGTGATATTTTTACCCATAAACAGTAGGTTGCATTATCTAAAAGGTTAACTTGCAAGTTGCTATCAGAAGCTTCAACATCCAGAAACTAGTGGATCATTTAGTCAAATGGCAACAAACTTCTATTGACTCATAAAGAGTAATTAAAATATCAATAAATCAATAATTGAATCGCTTGTTTATTGTCAGGGATCATCCCAAAAAATATTAGTAACCTGGAAAAATCAAATTATGGCAGATTAGACAATACTTGTTAAGTATATTTCACAAAACAATAGTTATCATTTAAAACAATAACTCCCACATCTACTAGAGGGTCTTGTTCCCTAGTGGGCAAGCAGATGGTAATATAATCAATTAAGCTGTATTATGTGGTACACTAAAACCCAATGATTGTAGGATATGTGCGCATGATAAAGGCTTTGATATAGTGGGTGGAATCATGTTTGCTTGAAGATAGGTGTCTGGGAATTTGGCAATGATGGCAACGTTGGTGAAGATGACTTTTTTTTTATTTTGGGCCACCGCTACTAGATTTATAATGTATTTGTTAGATTTTGGTGACTGGTTAGGAGATCATGCTTACCTAAAGGGCTAAGTCAGGATGAGATATAGGGGGAAGCTAGACCAATTGCATTAATGCCAACATAATTAGCTTCTGCTTTGTGGAGTGACTGCATTTATTACTTTCATTATTATATATCTAACTTTTTATATACACAATAACAAGGGCAAGTATCTGATCCGCTAAGTCATATCTTTAACAAAAATTTTCATATATTATGACATTTAGCATACATGTGGCTTAAAATTATGGAGGTAACTTCAAGATAGATAATAATTACATAGAGAATAGTAATAGCTTTCTAGTATCTTAGTATATGGCTCATTTTAATAGTTAAGTTTATATTAAATGAAAAATGAAATAAACATAGAATCTGTATTCTTCTTTATTAAATTATTTAGGTATAATCTAATTTTATTTTTGCTGTCTTACTACATAATCTCTAAAAACACTGATGTTTGTACAATTTTTATATATACTTTAGGTTAGCTTAGATCACATAACAGTGTGTTACTAGGAAATCAAGTTTGGTAACTATTTTTCTATTAGTTTTACTTGAATATAAAAAGCTACAAGAATGATTCTATCTCAATTTTTATTACTAAAGAATATATGACTACTTTTTGTCAAAATTTCAACTGCTTTTTATAGTTCAAGCACACAGCTCCTTTAGTTATGGCTAAATTGATATATATTTGCTTCAGTGGAAAAGCCATATTAATAAAGAGAATTTTTTTATATATTTAGTTTATCAAGTGATGTTTAGCTATAAGGATACTAGTGTAATATCAGTGCTTTTTATTTTATGCAACTATTATATATAACTAATTGATATACATAAAATAGAATTGTTTTTAATAAATCTTGGTAACATATGTAAATTGTTAGAAATGCTTTACCTTATAGGTATAAAATCCTGTAAGTAAAGGTTTAAAAACATACTCTTTGGTCTGTATGAATACTTTATAGGTTACAAACCCTTATTATGCATCTTTTCTAGTATTTGCATTTTCTATTAATTACCTACTAGATGTTTCCTTTTTTTAATTTACAAATTCTGCAGTTTTGTAAAAAAAATCGAAATGAGCACGATGTATTATCTTATAAATCAATTTACAGAGCTATATAAAAAGAAATATGAATTGCTTATACTTAGGCACTAGTTGTAGGTAGTAAAGTTGAAGGTAATTATGTATCCAAGGTTAATTAAGACTGACATTAGGTTGCATTGATGCAAATCAATGCACTAAATATCTCAAATATGGTAAGATTTCATAACTATAGATAGAAGAAGGTTGGAGGCTTACTCCTTTTTGCAAATTTGGTGCCTTTAGAGAAAGGTTTTAGAATTGCGGCTGCAAATTGGAAACATGCTGCTATTCATATATAATTTGGTCAAAAATGAAAATCAATACGCTTTTAGTCAATTAACCAAGTGCCCATTACTAAGCGCAATTTATTCCAGCAACTAAAATGATTATATTTGACTGCAAAATAGATGCTCACCCAAGTTGGTGATGGATGATTTGATATTCCTTTTTGAAGCACGGAAAAGATGGGTTTGAAATATTTGCAAATTTTCTATATGCAATAGATGTACTGAATAATAGAATGGTTCAGTCAAGGGCGCTGGCAAGATGGGTAATGTGTCCGACTACCCCTTGAGGTGCGGTTTAAATCCCTTCCTCCGTACAAATACTGTGGTGCCAGCCATGGACTACTATTGGTGGAGAGTTGGGCTAAATCGCCGAAATCCATACCTAGTCGGAGATAACCCGAATTCTGTCTCAAAGCGATTAAAAGCTTCATTCAGTTGAAGTTTTGCCCGATGGGTTTAGATCGATTGTTCTTAAATTTCATCACGGTTTCGGTTGTGTCCGTCCCTGGTCGGCCTACCTCGAACAATTGATAGTTCAGTCAATTGTTCAAACTTAAAAGTATAAAGCTAATCTAGGAAATATCATGGATTAAAAATCACTTCTCATTATGCTTTATAAAAATTTTTTCTGATATGAAGCGCATTTTGCTGGGAGTTCATGTGACGGGCGATACGAAACCACAATTAGCAGTGAATGTGTTAAACATTAATATCTAAAATTATAATTATAAATCATCTTTATACGGTCTATTGTAATGAATACGTTTAGGGGAGGCTAAAACAGGTGTATAACGTTAATAAATACTAAAATTTATTTTTACAGCTCGATTTATAGATTCATTCAGTACAAAAGTTATAAATTCTCGTTCAGCTTAACCTTCTAATGGTCTATATGACTATCGTCATTTTTATAAGGTAAGTTGGGATAATGTTTGGCATTGGACTCAATTCCAACAACCTTGATTGGTAAAGCGGAAGGTGCTAAAGACACATCTTGGCCAGCGGGGAGAGCAGAGCATTGCATGGCAATCTGAGAACACGAGAGCCTGAAATCCAAGTCGTGAAATGTATAATCCCATTCGAATCTATTCTAATCTAAATGTAACTTGAGTTTGCTAGAATCTATTTATTCCCTTTATACTTTTCTGTGATAAATATATGACCCAAAAAAAGTAGCTTAAATAATGAAAAGGAGTACATTTTAGTTGGAACCATCTAGTACTAAAAAAGGAGTACATTTTAGTACTAGTGGAGCCCAACCCAATGAAAGGAGTATATTGCATCTTCTTTTTTAATAAAGATACCACTAGTTAGCAAACTTCTTTACCTTTTTAAAACGGGAAAATTAATTACAAATTATAACTTAGCTCCTTATTTTAGTATATCATGGAATCTGAAACCTTTCTTACAGAATATTATGAAATACTTGTTAATATGTTTCCTACATATGAGTTTTAAGCTCGAAAATCATACAAGAAAAAAGCCTCGATGTTGGGACCATCTAGTACTAAAAAAAAAGCCTCGATGTTGGATAGATCTAATTGATTAATTTCTCATCTGATGCTTTTGTGTGCTAAGCCTAGAGCTTGATTTGGATTTGAACAATTAATTACGAAATGTGATTGGGATGTTTAATAAGTATTATATACTTTGTCTCCGAGCGCGGACAAAATGGGCGAAGTTCTAGACAAATATGAAATTTTTCATTAAATATAGAAATATGTGTTTTCATATCTTAGAAAAATTGTGAAATGTGTTCAATTATAAGGATATAAATTGATGCAAATGATCATTTATCCACTATATTTCATAACAAAATATTTACATATAGCATATACCAAATAAAAGTAAGATATTTGAACATAGTATGCAATAATAACAATAACTTTTGAATATAATATATAATATACTAGCCGATTTACTGTGCTTTGCTACAGTGTCTAAAATTTCAGATATTCAATTTATTAATTTAGATTTCATAACATAGATAAATAAAACCACTCATGGGTTGGGACCATCTAGTACTAAAAAAAATAAATAAAACCACTCAGCCAAATCTAATTGCTCAATCGAATCAACCAAAAACCACCAACTCAGGTAAACCTAACTGAACTTATGAAAACAACCAATAAATCACCCATCAAAACTAAACTTTATTCCTGTTGATTCGAACAAAAGCCATCAACCACTCGACCAAACAAAAAAACCTATCGAATCATCAAATAATACCATACTGCTATCCGAAACATCTCTTTATACTTAAAATCATTGAGTATGTTACATCTTCCAAACTGCTAAATCAACTTCTACTTAACGTGCCAAAAGTATTTTATTAATTAGGTGAACCAAATTAGGAAGGTTTTTAAAATATATAAACCTAACATCCAGATACCCGTGCTTCACTACGGTATTTTGTTTATCAGATAATAAGCTCACATTGTAGCCTATAGGCTGTGCCAGCACTACTCTCGAGTCAAACGGACTAACAGCTTTGCTGTTGCCCTCGTGGTTGGTGAGCTAATTATCCTAACTACTTAATCCACTTAAAAATCTACTGATCTTTGTCGAGTTTCAAATGAGCAATTTGGTGAATTATTAGATAATATTCGCCAATTCTCACCCACTCGCCCAATTAGATTGAACCTATCAGGCTCAATAATTTCAAATTCGACCTTATTTGCCAATTCTCACCCACTCACCCAAATAGATTAAACTTATCAGACTCGATTAGCTTCAAGTGAGCAATTTGGTGAATTATTAGATAATATTCGCCAATTCTCACCCACTCGCCCAAATAGATTAAACCCATCAGGCTCGATAATTTCAGATTCGATAAGATTCACCAATTCTCACCCACTCACCCAAATAGATTGACCTTATCAGACTCGAAGGTTTCAGATGTCAGTCAGTGAGTATGTCAGTAAAAGTTTTTACTAAGTAGATATTTAATATAATAATACAAATATGAAGTAAATGGAAGTAGTATCTTGTTAATATGACACATATTAGGTATAAAGTAACATCTATTTTATATTACATATATTCTACAATCTCTGTAATTTATTCCAAAATGCATTCAAAGAATGACTAATGTTAATTTTTTCAATCAAATTTAAATGATTGTTTGAAAGCAATCCACTCAAAGTTTTTACTCTTTATAATGTGACATAAGTTAGACTAACTTAGAACTCATTACCACCAATGTCACAATTACTTTATCTAGAGACATTCCTTAAGATCTTTGAATACTGATCAAGTACATAAATATAACAGGAAACTGCTTATATGTATATCAGATTCTGGTGGTTGACCCAAAAATAAACCCTTCAAAAACCATCAGATTGGGCTGATTATTGTAAGTCCTGGGGAACATTCTCTGGGCATCGATCAGGCTATTTTTCTGTTCCCAAGAAAGAAGGTACCAAAGAGGATGGTCATACCCCTCATTATTCAGGGTGATCTTACTCATGTGGTAGATGAGCGCTGGGTAATGGCCCTTCCACTTTGGATCCCGCTTCTGGTACACACACTCTCCTTAGCAGAACTGTTACAAGGAATCAGTGAAATCTGCACCAAGATCACTGAAATGAAATCAATCACAACTAATTTGAGCGGCAATCAGCCTGATGCTCAGATTTCAAATGGTCAAAAAGGAATGAAGGCTGATCTATCAGCTGGAATGCCTGATGGTTGCAATTCAGTTAACATGACAATCAAAAAAAATCTCCCCCTCTCAAATCCATTGGGCATCACCTCTGATGGGCAGGTAATAGCATTGGACACCATTGATGAGGTTTTGAAGCTTCCTGCTGGCAAATCGGGTGTTGCACTTGATGCAATGCCACTGACTGAATGAGCAGCCCAGCAACTGGCATGGGTGGGTTGGGCGTCCTGAACCTGTTCCCAACCAAATGGGTCCACCCATATGTGGGGTGGTATTAGGGGATTCCTGCCACTTGTTGGGCCAAATGCTGTCATGTCAACCATCAGAAACATAGCCAAGCTTTGGTTCAGATGTTCAAGGTCAAACTGACAGTGACTCAGTCCACTGCCAAATATTGCAATGTCAGTTCTCAGGGAAGTAACTCACCCATTCCCAAATAATTTGCTGCTTAGGTCAAACTTGCAGGACCCAATCCCAGCTTGTTTCCCTCCAAATTGATGACTATTTAATCAGTTGCATTGTACTGAGAAAATTGTTGGTTGATTCTCCTTCCTTAAATTTTCCATTAAAAACAACCTTCCCCAAAATTTAGTTTTTATATGTTGAAAATTAAGCTCCCTTCCAGTTCCATACTCGTCATACCAGCAGCAGTGCCTCTGGCATTCTGGTTTGCCATTTGGGTGCTCCAGCATCTGGGATGGCAGGTCAGTCTAATTCTTATTTGCTGTTCACCTGATATAATCAACCAACCATTAATCTCTACCATTTCCACCTTTCTTGTAGATATTGGCACAGCAATGGTCCCTTCTTTCCAACTGAATCAGGTCATAAAGAAGATTATCTCTGCCCACATTAGTCCCATCCCACTTAAAACTCCAAACCTATACCCCATAGTTGCCGTGGCTATTTTGCCTATGTCAGTAGGGTCTGACATCTCAACTTGCAATGAGTTTGCTCCTCCCCAAAGCCCAGTAGTTTCCCAGCTAGCACCCTTCAAAGGTGAAATTCCAACAGAACCAGAACTGATCATCATCAAAAATGAGGAAGAGGCCAAGGTAGAGGCTATCCTGGCATCCCAGAAATTTCAATATTCCATCCAATATCTTGTGGTCTGGAAAGGGTATCTGGCCTATGAGAACAGTGGGGGCAAGGCGCGCGATTGTGCAAATTGCATGGACCTGGTCAAAGCGTTCCACATATCCCACCCCAAGGTTCCCCATTCCCCCCCAAAAAAAAAAAAAACCTGTGTCAGTAATGGCAATCAAGTTACCCAAGGTGCACAAGAATGTGGCTCTCATACAGTTTCCCGGTGGTGAGGCCCTTCCCTTGGAAAAAGGAAAGGGTAATGTAAGACCTGGGGAACATCCTCTTTACTTTGGTTGTGCCATTTTTCCATTCCTGAGAAAGAAGGTACCAAAGAGGATGGTCATACCCCTCGTTACTCAGGGTGATCTTGCTCATGTGGTAGACGAGTGCTGGGTAACAGCCCTTCTGCTTTGGATCCCACTTCTGGTACCCACACTCTCCTCAGCAGAACTGTTATGAGGAATCAGTGAAATCTACACCAAGACCACCAAAATGAAATCAATTGCAACTAATTTGAGCAGCAATCAGCCTGATGCTCAGATTTCAAATGGTCAAAAAGGTATAAAGACTGCTCTATCAGCTGGAATGCTTGACAGTTTTTAATTTGATTAATATGATCGTTAAAAATCTCTCCCCTCCCAAATCCGTCAGGCATCACCCCCAATGGGTGGGTAATAGCATTAGACACCATCAACGAGGTTTCAAAGCTTCCTGCTGGCAAATCAGGCATTGCGCCTGATGCAATGCCACTGACCAAACATACGGCCCAGCAACTAAGCATGGGAAGGTTGGGCGTCCCAAACCCGTTCCCAACCAAATAGGTCCACCCATATGTGGGGTAGTCTTGGGGGATTCCCATCACTCATTGGGCCAAATGTTGTTGCATCAACCATCAGAAACGTAGCCAAGCTTTGGTTCAGACATTTGAGGTCAAACTGACAGTGACTCAGTCCGTTGCCAAGTTTTGTGATGTCAGTTCCCAGGGAACTAACCCGCCCATTCCTGAATAATTTGCTGCTTAGGTCAAACTTGCAGGACCCAATCCCAGCTTGTTTCCCTCCAAATTGATGACTATTTAATCAGTTGCATTGTACTGAGAAAATTGTTGGTTGATTCTCCTTCCTTAAATTTCCATTATAAACAACCTTCCCCAAAATTCAGTTTTTATATGTTGAAAATTAAGTTCCCTTCCAGTTCCATATTTGTCATACCATCAGCAGTGCCTCTGGCATTCTGGTTTGCCATTTGGGTGCTCCGGCATCTGGGATGGCAGGCCAGTCTAATTCTTACTTGCTGTTCGCCTGACAATTATACTCCTAATGCTCAAACTAATACTCTAAATTCCTACCTTAAAGCCTACTGCAACTACAAGGCTTAGGCCTATTTATCAACATCAATCTAATTTCAAATATTCTATCAGAAGCTTGGGCTGAATATGAATGCAGCCTTCAGGCCAATTGTCACACCCAAAACTTGGCAATTAGTCCCAATTACTTGGTACCAATATTAGAATCCAACATAGGAAATCATTCAGGATCAACCTAAAGATAACGTCTAAAATTCCCATGGACTGAAAGATGTTTTAACATAATCAACCTTCTGCCCTAGGGCAAAATTCATATATTAATCCATGTAATCAGCATGATCACTTGCACATGGACTGCCTGAAAGGGAGTACCTAGTGCTATCAAGAAAGAGGCCTGCTGACATCCCAATTAGGGATACATCATCTACTTCAATCAATGTATAAATTTCATAGAAGATGTATTTCACCAGCAGTATGACAAAACTCAAATCAATAAGTATAGGATAACTTCGCATGTTTTTACTGCAATTTTTTCCCTGAAATCCTTAAATTTTGAGAGTATTTTGCCATCAATAAATCTAGCAATATGTCTCAGTTGTATCAGTTCAAGGGCTGAACTGAGGTGGTAAAATATCTGTTGAAATTTTGTGCGCAAATGTGGCCAGGAGATTCCCTAAAGGTACAAATACCAGTGCCTGGCCTAATAGCTGATTATCAAATAAATACCATCTAATAAAAGATATATTTATTTTATTTCTTTCCTAGTCTTTATCTGAATCCTAACTTTGGAGAAGTGTTGACAAGCTGGAAGTGCCAATTCCGCAGCTTGTATCAAACCTGCCTCAGAAAAAATTCCTGATTATATTGGGAAAATTAAGCCCAAAATCAACCAGAAGAGTCAGGGCTATTTGAATATGACTAGTGAGTTTCCAAATAGTAAAAATACCATAAGCCACTGGCAAAATTAAGGATCATTCAAGGGAACTTCGTCCTGATTAAGTGTGCAGGATATTAATTATTAAACAAGCGATCCTCAGAACTTCACAATGTACAACTGATTCCACGCCATTTAAACAAAGGTATAATGACTATAATAGTGTTTGAGCTTTTTAAATAGTCAGACCAGTATATTTTTAAAGTGAATGAGAATATAATGGTATACATTTACTTTAAGACTTATATTTAATATAAGGATTATAAATTATATCAGTAATTTACCAACTGATCTATTTTGAAACCCTTAGCCACCTGAAAAATTTTATCTTAGAATAATTCTGTCTCCTTTATAAAATTTCTATTCAGCAGAAAATCTTTGAGCTTCATCAGAAGATGCAGCAAGGGTTTCTGAGAAGTCATGTATAGCTATAATCAAGGTATTCAGTTGTTCATTTTTTGTATTATTCCATAATTAAAACAATCAATATCAGTATTTTTTTTCATAATGCACATTTTATTTTCAAAAGACTTTTTTAATAATATTGACAAAAAACCACGAAGATAATTGGTGATGATCAAATTTAATAATACATTTAAAATCCTATTAAGAGTTTCTTGGAAAGATCATTGTTCATCTCCCATTTATATCATTACTTAAGCTTAAAATTACTATTTGAATGTCATGTTTACATGATTTGATAGAAGGTACCAACCACAAGGACAAGGCTGGTTGGCAGGAGGTCCAGAAGGTTAAACTTCAGGCCCTTTCTAATCTCAAGCACACCTTAGACTAACGCTGGGTACCGGCCATGTATGCCCAGGTTGATACAACTGAGGTGCAAAACGGCCAGCCCCTTATTTTGGCTCTGGCGTTAAGCTGGATAAGCTACATTATAAACAATAATGGCACAATCCGGTTAATTGGTGAAAGGGGTTTGAAACATGTTCCATTTATTAAATTATGAGCTCAGGTTGGGTACAACTCCAATTAATCACTCACATGAGGTCAGTTTCGAAGTATGCTACCCTTTAAGATGAAACATATGCCTATTGGTGCACCAAGGCTTGGGACCACACTTGATGATTCATAATTTCCCTGGTTTGATTTAATTATGTTTGCTTGAGATCAAACTTTCTCATTGGTCATCTTCACTAATAAACCTCCTAGTCATTTTTACATTTTTTATATGTTGACTTGGGCAAAACTGTGCATGGACCTCTTCAAGGAGGTCTTGTGACATGTTAGCAATTTTTTTAAAATAGTGACAGCCTCAGGTACACCGCTTGTCCTAAATGGTTCCCTCCAAAACAGGTCACACGTGCACTCAACGTTTGTACCAAACTCAGTCATAAACTGCCCTTTGGGGCACAGCCAAGTTTTGCTCTTTGCGCTATATATTATAACTATTACTTTACTCAACACTTACGCCCTATGTCTACTTAGCTCCAGCTCACTCTGCTGGGCTATCATTATATTGACACTGATGAAGAGTTCCCTTGCTCTGGCCCAGTGCTTTGTGAACTACCAAGCGGGGAACTTGAGAGTTATAGACACTCTCTTGATATTAGACGACCAATCCCTTATCACTACATGCATGAACTTTTTCTGTGTGGGACTTTTTTAAGGTTCAAATGGTATGTGCCAGCTGGAGGCCATGGCCGTGGTGGGATGCACCACTGTTTTCACATTTTGTCAAGGGTTGCAGCATTCTGTCGTTATTCTCACTACCTCTGCCTGGAAAGTACTCACCCTTCTTACCTATACCTGGTAGATACGGATGCTTTGTGATCCAAGAGTCATGATTCACCAACTTTCCACTGATTTCAATAAAATTAACATGAAAGAATTGTTTTTTCTTTAGCACCATGTTTGAACAGTGCAGGTAGGATTATTGACAAAGGGCCTGGGGGAGTTGGCCTTGAATAACGTCATACAACATGTCACAGAAAGGGATATAGGGTCATTTGTGTCCCAAAACGCATTTTATAATGACGTTTACATATATACTACCAAGCCATGTCTCTTCCCATATGGCTTAGTTATGGACCCCATTCCAGTGTATCAGATCACTCCAGAGAACCCACGCTTGACCACAACCATGATCCTGAGAACTCAGGAGAAGGAAAAGAATTTTCTTTTTAAAATATAAAAGCGTTTATGCAATTGCTGAAGATATGGTGAAATATGTGGCCTCAGTAGTAATAGTGGCCAAATATTCTTCTCCATTTTTGATGCAAAAACGTACCCTGGGGGTATGTACAACCCTGAAGAAGAGTTTTGGTGGTGAAGTGTTGGCGTTTTCTGCTATAAATAAAGATCATTTGGGTTATTTTCTATTGACTGCTACCCTTTCATCCCCTTTAGGAAAAATCAGCACTACTAGTTTGGTGGATAATGGAGCCTCTGAGAATTTTATGGACCAAGACTTTGCCGATTACCTTGAGCTGAGTTACTCACCAGGTGGTATGGTTAGAGGAGGGGCTTCTCAAGGTATTCTCACGCTGAAAATCATGGGGTTAGTGGACTATCAAGTTGGCATCTATCATTTGGATGACCGCTTTCAAGATATTGAAAACCTCTTGTACTCCATCATTTTAGGTGTAGAGTGGTGGCGGAAGTTTAGCGTCAGAATTAACTTGAAAGACAATACCTTGTTCTTAACTTTAGAGAATGGTCACAAGTTAGTTGTCCCTTTGGATGAAGCAAATTTCCAGTGCAATTTTCCCCATTGGCCAATATTCACACTCTCAGTCTTACCCGGTTACTGAAGTCCTCTGTGGAGTTTCCCCTACCTTTCTGTTTAGAGGGGTGGAATCTTTGTTTGATGCGGCTTCAGCTAATGCACTACTAGATCATTCAGAGTTTGATTGCAAGTTCACACTCACCGTTGATTTGGTGCATATATATTCCCCAATTTATCCTTTGACTGTATGGGTGAAGCAGTATTAGATGTGAGGGTTAAGGAGCAGTTAGACAAAGGTGCAATTTTAGTGAACCTCCCCTGTATGTTCTCCACTTCTCTTTGAAGATAAGGCTGATGGTATCTTAAGCCCATGTGTAGATTATGGGAATTTTAACAAGGTCGCAGTACTAGACTTGCATCCCATCCTACTGGACTCACAGATTGCATGATATGTGGAGAAGGTGAGAGTATTCTCCAAACAGGATTGTATAAACGCGTTCAATCAGTCTATATCAAGAAGAGCCAGGAGTGGCTCACCACATTCCATACCAAAAAAGGAATCTTTCAATTTTGGGTTATGCAATTTGGGCTTAAATATGCCCCTGCTATCTCTCAACGTCATATTGATGCAGCTTTGGGGGACCAGATGGGGGTATTCGCGGTAGCTTACACGGATGATATTTTGGTATTTTCATCTGACAATGAGTCCCATGCAGTACACATTTTGCAGGTGATGTAGCGTTTTAGGGCTTCTAATCTTACGCTGAAAATCAGTAAGTGTGAGTTCTTTAAGTCCCTAGTCACTTTTTTGAACAACTTCGTGTTTGATCAAGAGCAAATGATAACTTCAGACATGGATAAGGCGATCTATGAGTGGCCCACTCCAACTTCAGTTAAAGAATTAGAAAGCTTTTGGGGACGTGTACATTCCTTAAGAAGTTCACACCCAACCTTTATGAAGTTGCAGCAACTTTGTATAAGGCAAGTGGGACAAAAGTACTTCAGTGTCCCCCATTTTGGAGGTTGCTTTACAAGCAGGAAAATGTACTTTGCTGTCCACATCCGTTCTTCACCATGTTAACCTAAATATAGAGTTCATGGTTGCTTCTGATACCTCCAACTTCGCCATATTAGCAGCCCTAATACAAGTAGGCGAAGATGGAATAGAGCATCAAGTGGGATATTTTTCTAGAAAAATTTCTCTACCAGAGTTAAACTACGCCATATATGATAAAGAGTTTTTAGCAGTGGCTGAGGCTCTGACCTATTAGCGTCATCACCTGCATGGCTCATCCCAACCTTTCTCCATATTTACAGATTACTGTGCCTTACTGTACTACTGTGCACCTCATGTCTTAACCACATGGAAAACCCACTGGCATAAGATACTTGCCCAATTTGAGTTTTATTATGAGTTTACAAAGGGCAAGGAGATTGATTTTACGGATTCTTTGAGCTACAACCCTGCACTAGCTCCCAATTATAATGAGGTGGAGGTGCATAATACCCATTTAATTTTCCACCAGGTAAAATTGTGTCTCAATTTTCCTCTCTCTTGGCCAATGGGCCAGCGCTCGCTCCTCTAGAAAATGCATAGGAATATGGTATATTCAGAAAGATAGTCCTTTCTTAGCCTTTGTTGGCTGAATATACTATGGTCCTTGCAAAGATCGCATTGAATCAGGAGGACATTACCAGAGGTCATCACGTAAAGGATGAGATGGTGTGGTTTCAGGGGTCTATGAGTTCCTGCTGGGCCACTTCTCTTGGAAATCATATGGGACCATTGTCAGGACCACGGGTGTAATACCTCTAATCCCTTAATATTTTGAGGCAAGGGGACCCAAAGTTTCAGGGTGTTGGATTTCTTATTTTTGCTTCTCTTGGTTGAAAAATCTTTTTACAGTTACTATGTCTGAATAGGCAATTTCTAATAAAAACAAATCAAATTTAACTAAGAATTGTGAAAAGAGTGGAAAGCTTAAGGTCTATTAGTTTGATACAGCTATATTAGGTAATTCAGGGAGAGGTTTTGGGAAAATCTAAGCAGCCCAAGCCTAGATCTAATATATTAAATGAATCAGAGATTCAGTAAAAGCCTGATTATCTAGGTTGAATTGCTCTGCTCATCTCATGGCTCAGGTTTGAACCCTGAGGTTGGGTAGATCTGAGGGAGCATGATTTGGCCATGTTGTTTGGTGTTGAGATCTGACTTTGATGATTGTTGAATTTCATCAGGGATTGTCCCCAACAAAAGTTTGGGCTTTTTGGTCAGATTAGGATCAATTCCCATGATTTGATTCATCCCATTCAGTTGCTCAGGTAGGAATCCTGACAATATCTCCTTTAGATCTTGGCGTAGGAGGAAAACAGATGGAGAAAGAAGCTATGTACACAGTTTACAACTTTTTATCTGAATAACCTCTACAATTTAGTGTTCATTGTCCAATCTGTAAAAATTTACTTATTTGGTTATTATCAGCAAACAACCCTAGTGATCTTTTTACTGAACAGGTTCAGTTTCTTGTGCACTTCGTCCATGTTGTATAGTATATTAGATTATTGGTTGATAATAGTATGATGACTATTATCTGTAGTTGAGTATGAATTCTTATATCTCAGCCCAATGCTCGGCCAGTATTCCCAATTAAATACTTGAGATGTCATGATCTAGGATTTGTTCCCTCATTCTGTTCAACCCAATCTTCGCTGAGATTCCCTGGTGACAGTCTCTTTGGTCTAACACACACAGTCAGCAATCCCCAATTATGTCTCCTTCTTCTCTAGATCCCCATTCAGATCTTTACTCTTTTCTCTAAGAGTCTCCCAATTATTGCAAACAGCAATAATATCCTTGAGAAAAATAGCACAATTAAAGCTGATGATAGTTTACTACTTAAACTATATATGGATGAACAACTTAGGAACTATATATTTGTAATATGATATAATTATCTGTTCTCAAAATACAGTTTTCTTATTATTAGTGAATCCCAGGGGATTTATAGTGGGGATTCGGTCATCTAACCCTTGGTTGACACCTCTTCAAAGAAATGGCAGCCGTTGCCATTGAATCACCCATTCTTGTCTCAGCAGCGATAATCTTTCCCATCCTGGCTAAGATTCCATCATTGGATAACCTCAACACCTAAACAGAAAGAGTCAGAAAACGTGTCCCTAACGTTTTCCTCTTAAACCAAATGAACCAACCATATTTGGCTAGCGACCTGCTTAGGTAATGGGACTTATTACCCATTAAGGAAGTACAAGCACTAACTGATTGATTTGCTAGTTGCAGGCAGCATCACTCGCCTTTCAACTTGCTATTCATTCCCATTCAGTCAGTGATGAAACCCAACCGATCCCAATTGGTACACCTTTAGTTAATCACTATCAGATGCTCCTATTTCATCAGCAACTTTGCACCTAACAAGATCTTAATTATTAGTCCGGATCAATCCCTAACAATTATGACCAGGCAAATATCCCAAAATCCTTTAAACGTAGTTACTCCAAAACTCAGGACAAATGATTTTCAATTCACTTTGCCTTAAGGAATTATACCCTAGCGATTCCTGATAATCTAGCAGGCTGGAAATATGGGCAAAAATCCCAATACATCCCCCTCTTGCCTAGATTTCCAGCAATAAAAGAACTGGGGCATGCTAACGCTGCTTCAGACACTTGGTCAAATACTTCATTGACTCAAGCGGAGTATGATTGTCAATAATCAATGCTTCTTGGGATGACCTTTGGCATGTGGTGCTCTTCCTCTTCCTCCTCACTACTGCCTACTAAGAGTGCGGTCCCCACGATCTACTGTTGTGCTGGGCTGATCAATTTACTTGTGACAATATTAGTCCCAGGATCCAGTTTTCCCCCATCAGGGTATATGACCCACTGTCATATTCAGGATTCTTGGTTTGGCGTCCTTAATTTCCTGATTTTCTCCTTGTCCTAGACAAGATAATCTTACCTTTGATGTTTGTTTCATGGCCCAATTAAGAATACTTATTTTTATTTGCCCTTGTTATTTCTCTCATAACATCTTGGCTCAAGTCATTCCTAATTCTTCTCTTGGAGAACTTATCCCATTAATTTTGAGATTAACTTCTCCAAAATTGGAGCCTAATGGTTTGTAGGGTGCATAATGTCATTTTCCATATAAGCCTGACATCCCCCTTCTTATCCAGCTCATATATTGAATTTCTAGTCGTAATACCAGCAGCTTCTAAATAGTTTGTCCGATCAAGACCCCTGGCTCTTCCAGCAGATGAGTTGGGATGCATGGCAGAACCTTTTTTATGGTCCTTCTAGGTCTCATACGCCTAGTCTGGCGCCAGTGGCTAGTCCTTCCATTAAATTACCAGAAACGGTAACCAATCTCTCTGAAACCAGGCTTGCAATTGTTTAAATTAACTCTTGACTGATTCTTCCTCTGGCATCAAATCCAGAGTTGGATTTTGAAACTCTCCTGGATTCAGCTCCTTTTGCTGATGCACCAACCATCATCATGGATGCTCCAGAGATTATGCCACTTGCTCTTGATCGATCTTTTCTTTCTGGGTCAGACCTGCTTCCTGAGTTCCTCTTCCAACTCTGACAATATTACAAATTTGCTGTTCTGGCTAATGAGATCTTTATCAGTAATAGTATTCATTTCAAGCTCACCTACGCTGAACTCCAGGTTTAAGTCACCAAGGAATTGTCCTTAGCGCTGAATCCCTCTGATCTTGATAACATCTTGGATCAGGATATCGCCACTCATGCTCTTCACTTTTCTGGCCAAGATCTTCAAAGTTGGTCCATGAAGCTTCCAGCATCTCCTGGTGTAGAAATTTACTTAGTTGGGTTATTTTTGGCAACAAACCTAGTAACTTTTTTACCGCACAGGTTTGAGTTCCTCATGCACTTCGTCTGCGTTGTATAGTAGAATGGATTATTAATTGTTATAGTATGACGACTATTATCCATAGTTGAGTATGAATTCTTATATCTCGAAACAATACTTGGCCAGTATTCCCAATTAAATACTTGAGATGTCATGATCTAGGATTTGTTCCCTCATTCTGTCCAAAATGATCTTTGCTGAGATTCCCTGGTGACAGTCTCTTCAGCTTAACGCACAGTCAAAAGCAATCCCAAATTGTGTCTCCTTCTTCTCTAGATCCCCGCTCAGATCTTAACTCTTTTCTCTAAGAGTCTCCCAATTATCGCACACAGCAATAATATACTTGAGAAGAATAACACAATGGAAGCTGATGATAGTTTATTTCTTAAACTATATACTGAATGAATAACTTAGAGCTATATAACTCTGTTCTCTTAATTACTGTTTTTTTATTATAGTGAATCTTAGGGAATTTATAGTGGGGATTTAGTCATCTAACCCTCAGTTGACACCTCTTCAATGAAATGACAGCCGTTGCCATTGAATCACCCATCCTCGTCTCAGCAGCAATGTTCTTCCCATCCTGGCTAGGATTCCATCGTTGGACATCCTTAAGACCTAAAATGGAAAGAGTCAGAAAACGTGTCCCTAACATTTTCCTCTTGATCCAAGCAAACCAACCATATTTGGCTAGCGACCTGATTGTAATGGGACTTATTACCCATTAAGGCAGTACACACACTAACTGATTGATTCGCTAGTTGCAGGTGGAATCACTCACCTCACAAATTGCTATTCATTCCCAAGAGTTGGTGATGAAACCTGACCAATCTCAATTGGTACACCTGATAGTTAATCACTATCAGATGCCCCTATTTTGTTGGCAACTCCGCCCAATGAGATCTTAAGTATTCATCCAGATTGATCCCCAATGGATACAACCAGGTATATACCCCAAAATCCCCCAAACTTAGTTACTCTGAAACTTGGGCCAACTGATTTCCAATTCACTTCACCTTAAGGAATTATCTACTAGCGATTCCTGGTAATCTAGCAGGCTGGGAATATGGGCAAAAATCCCAACACATCCCCCCTCTTGCCTAAATTTCTAACGAGAAAAGGACCAGGGCATGAGAACACAGTTTTGGACAATTGGCCAAATACTTCATTGGTTCAACGGAGTACACTCGTCAATACTCAACACTACTTAGGATGACTTTCAGCATACAACGCTCTTCTTCCTCCTTGCTACCGCCTTCTCAGAGTGTGGTCCCACATTCTACTGTCATGCCAGGCTGATCAATTTACTCATGACAATATAAGTCCCAGGATCCATTTTTCCCCCTGTCAGGGTATATGAACCACTGTCATATTCAGGATTCTTAGTCTGGCGTCCTTGATTTTCTGATTTTCTCCTTGTCTCAGACAGGATACTCTTTCTTTTGAAGTTTGTTTCATGGCCTAATTAAGAATACTTATTTTTATTTGCCCTTGTTATTTCTCTCATACCATCTTGGCTCAAGTCATTCCTAATTCTTCCCTTGGAGAGCTTGTCTCATTATTTTGAGATTAATATCTCCAAAATTAAAGCTTAATGGATTGTAGAGAGCTGTAAAAACTGAGGGTTTTACTGGTGCA
This sequence comes from Massospora cicadina, assembly GCA_022478985.1. Taxonomy (NCBI): domain Eukaryota; kingdom Fungi; phylum Entomophthoromycota; class Entomophthoromycetes; order Entomophthorales; family Entomophthoraceae; genus Massospora; species Massospora cicadina. The sequence goes on from JAKSZP010012273.1 coordinate 28,539, forward strand.
CAGGTTTGCTTAACTACTGACTCTGGAAATAAATATGAACTTGCTAATTGTATGAAGACAAATAGCTTAGCCAAGTTTAATAAATGGGTAGATTTGACTCTACTCTGGCAGATAATATTCTAAGTGACTTCAGCCTTACTCAGCAAGATATAATAACTTAAGTGACTTTGGCCTCACTCTGGCGTTGACACTTAGATAGAAAGTACTTCTTCACAACTTCTCCTTGAAGTAAAAAATCAATGTTAGAAAATAAAGTACTCACAGTTCTAAGGTGTTTATTAATATTAAAAGGAGGGAATATTTATAGGTGGAAGTATGAGAGGACATGTGTTTAGGGGTAAATTGTGGTAACCATGATGGTTTTGGCACGCCTAGCTGACAAAAAAGAGATATTGGTCTTAATTTCAGGAAATATATCAGCTGATATTCACAAGGAATAGCGTATTTAAATTGCCACTCATATCAGCCCACATATCAGCTACCAAACCTGACAATTTCCCATGAGTAATTGCCCATTTGCAAGCTAATTTACTCATCTCCAAATTGTCAGCAACAATTTCCAACAAAATTGCAACCATAATTATCATCAGATATGATCCTATGAGAATTACAATTAACTGTTCAGTCAGTTATTGCCACCTAGATGACATAATTAAATTGTCATCCAAAGCTTAATCAATAAGCTAAATTAAAATATGCAAACCATTAATTTAAATAAATTGAAGCTTAATTAATCCCAAGCTGATAATGTGGTCATATAAAATTCCCACACATCCCCCTGCTTGACCATATTATCAGCTTAAAATATCCTCTTCCAATACTTCACGCTATGAGCAAATCCTGGCCAATCTATTTGAAACAAATGACATATTTTTTGAGCGATATCACACACTGCCCAAAGAGGTATCCTTTCCCTTCCTACCAGGTCTAACGCCCCAAGTCAACTTGATTTGGTTATCTCATCTGCTCTCCCTGCAAAGGTACCTAGTTTTTAATAAGAAATAGGGTTGGCCGTTTACTCATTAAATTCTCAGCCTTTAATTCCAATTTATACTTCTGTTGAACTCAATTTTGGATCATTATTGGACTCAGCTCCATCAGTTCTAAATCCAGGGGTTGCTCTCGAGCCCAATGAAGCAATTTCCCTTGATTTAGATTAATCATTCCTAATTGAGTCAGACATTCTCAAAATTCCCCTCAGGTCCAAAAAACTTGGTTTTGAGTTGCTTTAACTCTTGCTAGTATTTGATCACAGATTGACTTCAGCAGCATCTTTCATAATATCATTGTTCAACCTACCTCCCCCAGAGGCGTCAAAGAAGAACTTGCAATTCACAACCTGAGGTTTAAAAAAATAAAATATAAAAAAGTCTAAATATCTTAATTAAGCTCTCTCTTTTTTTAAATATAAAACTTTCTTTAACATATATAATATTGACCTTATCTGTATTTTTTTATAACTTATTATTTTTTTTTTTTCTTTAGTATAATTTATTATTATTATTATATTATTATTATTATAATAATTCCATTTTTAAGAAATTTGCTGTGTACCCTATTAATAACATGACCATTGGACACATTATTGATCATGTAGGCATCATTTGCCATTTTGACAATAACCAAAAATGGTCCCAACCATAATGCATCTAGCTTATTTTGGTGACTGAACCCATGTGTATCAATATAGGCTACTTGATCTCCAATGGCAAATTTCCCAAGATAAGATCAACTCTTATATTTTCTTTTTTGGCCTGAACCCTTCTTTTGATTGTAGTATCATAAGCTTGAGATTGGAGATACAATATTATATTTGCGAGCTGATATAGATATTTATCTGCACTCATTCTTTGAGTTGGATCTACTGCTGAATAGAGAATTGGTGGCAATGCTGCCCTATGACCATATAATAATTTAAACGTCGTTTTTCCTGTAGCCAAATGAAAACTGATGTTTTATGCAAATGTTACTGAGCTTAAATAAGATGCCCAGGATGATGCTTTACCTGAGAAAAACTTTCTTAGCATAGCAGTGAGCATTCCATTGACTCATCTAAAAACTCCGTTTGTTTCAGATTGATAGGGGGCAGAAACCACCCCTTTAATTCCCATTAGATCATTTAAGCATGGAATTACTTATGAGGTAAAGTTTGTTCCATTGTCACTTAGTAACACTTGAGGACACCTGTGCCAATATATCACCTGCTCCAAGATAAATTTGGCAGTACTCAGAGCATCTGCTCGGCTCAAGGCTCAGGTTTAACCCATCTTGTAAGATGGTCAATCACTACTATGATGTAATGTACCCCACCCATACTTGCACTCAATGGTCCCATAACGTCAATTGAAACTGTTTTCCACGCAAATCCTGGCTTCACCAAACAATAATTTGTAACGTTCTTATGTGGCTTATGAAGTTGACATTCCATGCAACAGGTAATATAATCAGCAACATCATAACTTAGGGATTCCCAATAATAGTATTTCCTGACGTGTTTGAGAGTTTTATTTAAGCCACCATGTCCGACAACCTTGTGGGCAGCTCAGATAATTTCTGTATGTTTGGAGGGTCTCAGAAATAAAAGCCTTTTTGTCCATTATTTTAAATAATCAGCCAAAACAAATTCAGTTTTCTCCATCTCCTTTTTCAGCACTTTTTGGATTTCAACTGGTTCTTCTTGTAACTACCCACAGATCATTCTCTTGAATAAGTCATTTGCACGATTTTGCACAGCAAAAACAACAGGTAACCTTGATAACCCATCAGCAGTTTTATTTTTTTCTTCAGCCCAATGTTCTATCTCAAAGTTATAGGCCTGCAACTTTAAAGCCCACCGCGCTAATCTCCCTTCTGGTTCTTTAAGGTTATGGAGCCAACAAAGAGAGGCGTGGTCAGTTACAACCTTGAAATGTATTCCATGGATATAAACTTGAAATTGTTTTTAGGCATATATAATCACAAGACACTCTTGCTCTGTAACCATATAGTTCCTTTCAGCCTTTGACAGAGTTTGGCTGACATATGCCACAGGGCGTTCATCCCCATTTTCGTCTACTTGGCTAAGAATGGCTCCTATTGCCATCAGCGACGCATCCTATTGAATAATAAGAGGTTTCTCAAAACTCAGATATGTTAAAATTGGACTTGTTGTCAAATGTTTCCTCAATTTATTGAGTACAATCTGAGCCTCATCATTCCAGATGAACCCCTTTTTGGCTCTTTCAATAGATGGAAAAGTGGATCAGCTATTTTTGCAAAATCCTTAATAAATTGGTGATAGTAGCTGACCATTCCAAGAAAGACTTGAATATCCTTAACGCTCTTAGGGGCGACATCTTTCTAATCGCTTATACCTTCTGTTATTGGGGCTTGAGTCCCTCTGCGTTGATTACAAACCCCAATACTCTAATTCCTCTTTGAAGAAATGACACTTTCTTGGCTTAATTTTGAGATTCACAGAAGACAGTCACTTGAATACCTCCTCAAGGTGGTATAGGTGTTCGGTGAACATTCAGCTGAACACATTAATATTATCCAGGTAAACAAGGACACAAGACAGCTTCAGATCTGATAAAATTGTGTCCATTGTCCGTTGGAATGTCGCTGGGGCATTACACAAGCCTTGAGGCATCCTTGTCAGCTGGTACAACCCTTGTGCTGTGATAATAGCAAATTTTTCTTGATCCTCCAGGGGCATATCTATCTGTCAATAACCAGAAATTAAGTCCATAGCAAAGAAAAACTTGGCTCCTCCTAACTGGTCCAATGCATCGTCATTTCTCAGCAGGGAATATGAGTTTTTTTTCATGATTTTGTTCAACTGACAGTAATCAATTATGACTCAATTTGATTCATCTTTCTTTTTAATAATTAATATATGACTCGCCCATGGGCTGGATGACGGTACAAGCATTCCATGCTCTATGAGTTTTTGATTTCTTTGGCAACAACTGCCTCTGCTGCTCTAGACCTTTGAATAGGCCTCAATCGAATTGGTCCAGCATACCCAGTATTGACTTGGTGCAAAACATCCTTTGCGCACCCAAGATCATGGTCATCCTGTGCAAAAATAATTTGGTAAATTTCAAATAAGGCCAGAACTTCATCTTTCTGACCCTCCGTTAACCCAGCTAACCAATCTCTTTTAATTAGCATGTGGATATTCCCGTTGGTCTCCTTTGGTGATCCTAATTCATCTAATTCTCTGAATTTATGGAAGGAACAAATCTCCAATACTGGTTTTAACTGGGCGAATGCAACTACTTGATGCCATTTGACTTTTATCAGAGTTTTCCCCAGATTGGCCTAAAGGACCTGAATCTCCTCATTACTGGGGATTAAAATCCCTGGGACTACCCAAGGCTCGATCCTTGATTGTTGCCAAGGAGCTTCAATTTCCTAGTATAACTGTTCTGGTATTTACAAAGTCAGTCCAGTATCTATGATCTGTTGCATTCCCAGCTGAATTATGACATCTTCTTTAGAATAGATTGGAATTCCACAATTTTCATTTACATATTTGGGTAACTTCTGGATTTTCTTCCCTTTCAATTTGTAACCAACAGGTAATATCCCATCCTTATAGACTAAATTGATGAAATTATTTCTCTTATTAAGGGGCGTCTTCCCCTCCCTTTGATAAATCAGCGGCAACATCTGCCCCAGAATTGTCAAAGTGTCTTCTTCAAAATCACATTTGACCCCATACTTCCACATGAAGTCGGTGCCAATGAGGATATCATAATTCTGGTTGGCCAGGACAATCACCGGTGCTGATACAACCAAGGATCCAAACTGTAGTGGCAGAACACTATATGTCACAGCTAGTGACATTTTTCCTTGAAAAATCGCCCATCTAAAGCCATATCCAATAAGCCCTCGGGGCAAAGACCAGAACCCCTAAGGATCACCAATGACCTATCTAAGGTCATTGACAAAAAATGGGTTTTGGATTTGCCAGCCAGGGCTGAGGAAAACGGCTTAATTGAGACACAAGCCAAGGTGGGAATAGAACTCAAGACCCAAAAAATTACAAGATATGAGGTTTTGGAATCTGGCCAAATTTGAAAAATTTTGATTTTGTTAAAAAATGATGAATTTGTAGCTCATATCAGATTCCAATAACCACTGAAATCTTAGTGAAGCAACCCCCTATAAATTTAGTCCCAAGATGAGAAAGGCTTTTCTTTTCTCAGATAAACCGATCATTCTAATAAAGTTTAGGATTTTGGGCACATCTCCTGTACTTTGGTTTTTTTTCCGAATAAAAACAACTCTGCAGAGTTTTGCAATGGCTGGAGTCCGTTTTCTGCTCTGATTTGCCACTACTGTTGTACCTGAGTCCGCCACCTACTCCGCCACCTATGCCGCAGGCTCCACCTCCTCCTATTTTGCTGCCTTTTGCCCTAGATTTTTCGCCACCCTTCTCAGCTCCTAAGGCCTCATGTCCCTGATGATTGTGGCCAGTTTAGTGTGCTTTTTATTCCACAGATCTATTTGGAAACACAATACTGACCGTTTAGGACGTCTATTCGTTTTGTTGGGTCATTTGGCCTTGTTGTGTCACCTTTGGCCAGTCACTTTCCCTCCAGCGACCTCCTGCGCTCCTGTTTCCCTAACACTATAGGCCCCACAGGAAGTGGTAGGGTCAGGGACGTCCATCTGTACTGCTTCCTGTGCTCTAGATCCGGTTTGGCTTTTAATCTCTTCACTAATTTGGTGGATACTATATTGATTGGCGCTCCACTGTCAATTATTGCCCTGACGGGGACTCAGTTTACCAATATATCCATTTACATGCACTCAGAAAAATAAGATAAGCTATTGTTTACTGCATGTATGATGGATTAATTGGCTTAATCTAGGGTATGAATTAACTGAGCTGATATCTTGGGGAATGATTCTAGAATTATACCGATTGGAATCAATATATTGACTTCATATAACTTGGCATTCAATAAATTGGTTTCATCTTCAGCATTTTGGACTTTCTTTACTATTTGTCAGACATATGGGCGAGCTACTTCTTCTACAATTTTGGGGCAATCCCCTTCGATTTTGATATTGTTATAGCGTTTACATCTTGATAGACAATTTGATGAAGAGGATCTAACTCAGGCTCATCTAGAAAATAGATCTGATTTGTCCAATTCAGATAATATATCTGGTGAAACTTGGTCACCTTTGGTTCTAGATTGTCCCCCATCTAATCCGCATGGTCTTTTCCCTGATTATTGAAAATTTCTTGTTTCTCCTTGTGCTGGACTAAATTGACCTGATCCTTTGGTTTGCGTTGTCCACAGTTATTGGCGAAATGACCAGGCTGTCCACACTTATTGCAAGTTAACCAAGACTTTATTGAATGGTCTAGATCCTTCATACTGTTTATCTTGATTCCCACAATTGTTGAAATCTCTGGATTTGTCAGGGAATCATCATGGACCCTTATTATTGTTTGACTGTTTATTCAGTTTATATGTCCAATTTGGCACTTTGAACGTTTCCAAAAAGATCTTCGTATGTTCTATCATTTGGGAAACAGTGTATTTGCTAGTAAGAGTTGATTGACGTCATTTGGTGCAATTCTTGGTGAGGACACAATGGTTTCTGAATTGCAATCCTTCCATCAAAATCAGTCATCATATTAACCCACTGAGGATTTGTGCTTCCTCATAAAAACGAATGGCAAATGCACTCACTGTTTCATCCTTCTTAAACTGAATTCCCATAAATTCTTGCTTCCGGGCTGACATCTTATCTGGACTACCGAATTCTTTCAGAATTGCCTCCTTTGCCTCCTTATTGTTCCAGTTCTCCCCACAAAGGTAAGACAAAACTAGATTTTGACAGGAAGTATCAAGGAAATTTATGACGGTGACAGCTTTCTGCCAGTCACTATAGCCATACGTAGTCATTTCAAATAAATGGAAGAAGGCAGGCGCATTATCCCGATGGAAACAGGTAACTTTGGAGTGCTCTTAAAATCTTCAATGATGATTGGTGCGGTACTTCTAATTTGAATTTGGCTGGACACTGGAGTTGTTTCAGGTATAACTTTAGGAAGTGTTGCAATAGTCGGGGGCATTTCCTGAACAGGTTGGGTCATACTTTCACCGCAACTTTCTACTTTGATAGATGCTGACTCATCCTTAAATAAATTCGCCTCATAGTACTCATCTCATGAGCAATTACATCTAGAATCTTCAAGGTCATCCTATCATTTAAGGACTTTTTCCTCCCAAGCCAAACGTTTTTGTTCATTTTCCTGAAGTTGATGATTTTTATCAATTTCCCCCTTTAAAGTGGCTTGTAAGGTGTCAATTTTTTTCTGCAATGTGCCTTCTCATTTTTGGATATTGAATAAATGCTCATATAGTTCTTGGTTTCCTTTCCATATCTGAACATTCTGTCATCTAGTTTGATGACTTTAAGCTTCAAGAAATCTAATTCAGATTGAGTTGCTGATTCTAATGCATTCTTATTGACAATTTCTATCTCTGTATGAAGCTTGTCAATTTTGGTTCTCATTTCCTCACTGAAATTTTCAAAATTTCTCTCCATCTCTTTGATGGTATTCTTAATCTCCTGTGTCCCCTTGATTAAATTGAGCATGACTGTGTGAGTTTTATTGTTGGCAGAAGCCATTGGCATAGCTGCATCCTGAGCTTGAATCAAATCAGCGATATTTGATCCAGCTAATTAGCAATGTTTATCTACATCATGTTTCCATTGGTAATTTAACCCAATTTGGTTGATAATCTCTTTGACTATCCCCCAAAGTTTAGTATTCAGCTCGGCCACCAGATTCTTAATTTGGGTGTTTGATTGCTGAACACACTGTGATGTGGAATGCAAGCTAGCGCGAATATGCTGAAAACTGATGTCTAACTGTCACACTAACGCCTGCTGTTGTACACTGTTGTTTTGAGTATACTCAACTAGATTGGCGATCACCACCTGCTGCCAGACTTGGATAGCTCTCATTTTTTAGGTGAATGGCTGCACATACTTGATAATACAATCGCTGATATTACCAATGCTTCGCAAATATCCCACTAATGTCAAAGTATTCATAGTAAGGAAATTTTTGAAATGTCATCTTCACTCTTCCTGATTAGTTGTGTGGTGGAATAATCCACAAATTCAGTCCAGAGTATTGGTTGGCAAAATTTGGAATTTTCTCATCAGGATATCACTGATACTGGGTAAATTTTATTGGATTCTCTCTGAAGGTAGTTTGTAAATCTTTACAGCATTCTCATTTTCTCCAATTGTTATAGATGGATATATTGGGGATCCACCATCATACCCGCCTCTATTTGGATGTTTCCTCCCTGGGCTGCTGACAATCCTGATTACTCATTTCTTTGGTGCTCCATATTAGTTGAAGAATTTGCATTATTGATTTTGTAGAAACTTGACTCAACCCCTGTAGTGAGCGCCACGTGTAAAAACTGAAGGGTTTTTACTGGTGCACAGGTTCGCTTAACTACTGACTCTGGAAAAAAATACAAACTTGCTAATTGTATGAAGACAATTAGCTTAGCCAAGTTTAATAAATGGGTAGATTTTGATACTACTCTGGAAGATTATATTATAAGTGACTTCAACCTCACTCTGGTAAGATTTCTTAATTTAAGTGACTTTGGCCTCACTCTGGCGTTGACACTTATATAGGAAGTACTTCTTCACAAGTTCGCCTTGAAGTAAACAATCAATGATAGAAAATAAATCATTCACAGTTCTAAGGTGATTATTAATATTAAAATGAGGGAATATATATAGGCGAAAGTATGAGAGGACATGTGTTTAGGGGTAAATTGTGGTAACCATGATGGTTTTGGCACGCCTATCTGGCAAAAAAGAGATATTGGTTTAATTTTGGGTAGTATTCCAGCTGATATTTAAGGAAAATAGCATATTTAAATCGCAATTCATATCAGCCCACATGTTGGCTACCAAACCTGACGATTTCCCATGAGTAATTGCACATTTCAAGCTAATTTACTCATCTCCAAATTGTCAGTAACGATCCCTGACAAAATTGCAACTGTAATTATCAATGGATATAATCCTATGAGAATTACAATTAGCTGTTCAGTTGGTTATTATTACTGCCTAGGTGACATAATTAAATTGTCATCCAAAGCTTAATCAATAAGCTAAATTAAAATATGCAAACCATTAATTTAAATAAATTGAAGCTTAATTAATCCCAATCTGGATAACGTTGTCATAAAAATTTCTCACAAGTGCATAATGTCAACTTACATATAAGTCTGACATCTCCCCTCTCATCCAGCTCATATGTTGAATTCTAGTCGTGATACCAGCAGCTTCTGAATAGTTTGTCTGTTCAAGACCTCCATCTTTTCCAGCAGTTGAGTTGGAATGCTCAGCGGAACCTCTTCTATGGTCCTTCCAGGACTCATACGCCTAGTCTGGTGCCAGTGGCTAGTCCTTCCGTCAAATTACCAGAGATGGTAACCAATCCCTCCAAAACCAGGCTTGCTATCATTTCAAACAACTCTCAGCTGATTCTTCCTCTGCCGTCAATTCCAGAGTTGGATTTTAAAACTCTCCTGGAGTTGGCTCCTTTTGCTGATGCACCAATCATCGTCATAGATGCTCCAGAGATTATGCCATTTGCTCTTGATCAATCATTTCTTGCCAAACAGACCTGCTTCCTTAGTTTCTCTTCCAACTTGTACTATATTAAAAACCCGCTATTCTGGCTACTGAGCTCACCATTGGTAACAGTATTCACTTTGAGCTCTCCTACACTGAACTCTGGGACCAAGTCACTGAGGCTTTGTCCCTAGCGCTGAATCCCTCTGACCTTGATAACATCCTGGATCAGGATACTGCCACTTATGCTCTTCACTTTCCTGGCCAAGTTCTTCAAATTTGGTTTCAAAGCTTCCAGCCTCACCCAGGTTTCACTGCTCGTTCAGCTTTAGCTTCCAAGAAGCCCATAGCCATAACTTGCAGGATGCCATCCGCTCCCTGCATGACTATCTCTTCGCCAGCACTTCCCATTGGTATCTTCCACTAATGGCGTTGATAAGGGGCATGATTCAGCAATCCCCATCAAGCATCCCTTGTTCGCTGCCAGACCATATGTCTTGGGTTCTTGATGAAGCCCATCATCAGGCGCTCAAGACTAATCTTCCAGCTCCAGTACCATATTGGGATTACTCAGGGTTATTTGCCGATTGCCTCTTCTTATACTGTTGCTTTCCTCCCTGGTCTGGGGTTTTATGATTGGCTTCTTCCAACATTTCAATTTCCCTTCCCCTAGTCACTTTCTCGTAGGGATCTGCGTCCACTCAAAGGACTTGGTTTTGTGTAGGTCTAGCCCTCGCTAGCATCAGATCTCACATCAATTTTGATGGGATGTTCATTCCTACCACAGTCCATCCTCCCTCCCCCAAGAGGCGATATAGGTGGAGTCATCCTCATATTGAGGACAATTAATAAAAATAAAAATTATAAAACTATATCAGTTTTTTCTATGCGATTTATTATCTCTTTTTTTCCAATATCTTTTTATCAATGTTTAATTTTTATTCTTCTTTTTTTCATGGGACTTGACCTTGTTTCAGTTCAGCAGTCCATCTTTTTATTTTTTTCCCCAAACTGGGTCCTGGGTACTTAAACCTGCCAGTTTTCTATGGTTCAGAGGTCCTTTTTTTGGACTTAACCATCTAGATTGGTTCAGAGGTCTTTTTTGGACTTGACTTAATCATCAGGACATGGCCAACTTAATGATGCATCGGTCCTTTGGGAACTCTTTTAATTTTTTCATCAATCAACTGCTTCAGACACTTAGCATGGACTTGATTCACAACTCATCAATTCAAGAGATTTGATAGAGTAGGCATCAGTCACTGTCTTAGAGACAACATTAAATGGACTCAAATACAATGCATATAGTTTGTTTCTCCTTTAAAAAACCATGCATATTGCAATAGGCAACTCTTTCGCCTATTTGATATTCTGCTAAGGCCGGTCAGTTCTTATCATCCATCTTTTTGCTCATATCCTTTTCTTCAATGTAGTATTGAATGCTTGCAATTGCATATCAATAGGATATTCTTCAGTCAGATCAAGTAATGTTTGGCACTCATCCCTGACATTGGTTCCACCACCAAATATAAAATTGGTGGCAACGCGGCCTTTATCATGTACAAAAACTCAAACGGCATCTTTCCCATCACTGTATGATGACTAATATTGTAGGCAAACGTCATTAAACTCAGGTATGTTCCCCACGCAGAAGTTCTTCCTGCGACTAGCTTCCTCAGCGTCATGGCCAGCGTTCCATTCACCTGTTCTACCGGTCCATTCATCTCCTGCCTGCAGGGTACTGACATGACTCCTGTGATCCCCATTATCCCATTCAATCTTGGGATCACATGAGACATGAAGCTGGTTCCATTATTGCTAAGAAGGACCTGTGGACATCCATGTCGATATACTACTTGATCCAGGATGAACCTCACAGTGCTGGTAGCGTCTATTTTTGTTAAGGCCTTCATCTCAAGACATCTCATCAGATGGTTGATGGCAACTATAATGTACAAGACTCCCCCAGTGCTCATTGTCAGTGGTCCCATCACGTTGATGGACACCATATGCTAGGCAAATCCAGGGCGGACCAGTCAGTATCCAGTTGTGTTCTTATGTGGTTTGTGCAGATGGCACTCCATGCAACAAGCTAGATAATCCATGACATCATAGTTGATGGACTCCCAGTAATAGTACTGGCAAATATGATTGATTGTTTTTCTCAGGCCCCCATGTTTGACAACCTTGTGAGCTGCTTGCACTATAGCTGCTCTTTCTGACGGCTTTTAGACTAATAACTGCTTCCCGTTGATCAGCTTAAACACTTGACCATCCATGGTTTCGGTGTTTTCCATTGCTTTTAATAGTGTGCCTTGAATTTCTTGGGGCTTATTCCCAATTACGCCATCGACCATTCTCTGGAATAGCTCATCCGCCTGTGGGTATACCATCTGGACCATTGGTAATCACGATGAGCCATCAACGTTCTGGTGAGAAGCCCCCACTCGGTGAACAGTCCCATAATTATAAGCCTGTAACTTCAGTGTCTATAAGGCTAGTTGTCCTTCAGGTCTTCTTAATTTATGGAGCCAACGCAACAAGGAGCGGTCTATATCACTTTAAAGTGCATTCCGTGGATGTACACCCATAACTGCTTACAGGCATAAATGACTGAAAGGCATTCATGCTCAGTCACAGTTTGGTTCCACTAAGTGGCTGAGAGTGTCAAGCTCACATATGCCACCGGATGTATGTACCCAAGTTTGTCTACTTGGCTTAATATGGCGCTGATCGCCATCAACAAAGCTTCAGTTTGTATAATAAACTCTCGATTGAAATTTGGATATTTCAGAAATGGAGAATCTGTTAAATACCAGCGTAGCTCATCAAAGGATTCCTGGGCTTCTTCATTCAATATGAATCCTTTTTTCAGATCCATCAATAGATGGAATAAGGGCTTGGCTATTTGGGCAAAGTCCTGAATAAAACTTCTGTAGTATCTGGCCATCTCAAGGAGCACTTGAGTGTCTCAGACACTCTTTGGCACAGCCATCCGTTCTATGGCTTCTATCTTCTGGGCTTGTGGATGCAATCCACTAAAGTTGATCATGAATCCCATATATTCCAACTCTTTTTTGACGAAGTGGCACTTCCTCAGCTTAATCTTCAGGTTAGCTGCAGACTGTCGCTTGAATACTCCTTCCAAGTGGTGTAGGTGATTAGTAAACGTCCTACTGAACACATTGATATCATCCAGGTATACCAGGATGCATGACAACTTCAAGTCACTAAGTATGGCGTCCGTGGCCCTCTGGAACGTCGCGAGCACATTGCAAAGACCCTGGGGCATCCTCGTCAGCTGGTATAACCCCTGCACGGTAATAATCACACATTTTTCCTGGTCTTCTTTTGACAAGTCAATCTGCCAATATCCTGAGATCACATCCATTGTGGAGAAATACTTCAATTCTCCCAAACTGGGCTAAAACATTGTCAATCCTCGGTGGGGGATACAAATCCTTCTTTGTAATTTTATACAGCTTTTGGTGGTCAATCACCACCTGGTTGGAGCCGTCCTTTTTCTTCACGATTAGAATTGGAATTGCTCAGGGACTCGATGATGGAACTAGAAGTTCATGATTCACTAGTTTGCTGATTTCATCCTCCACTACCACTTCAGCAGCTTTTGATCATTGGATTGGTCTCATTCTGATTGGCAAATTTTCCCTGGTGTCGACCTTATGGATCACATCTCTTGTGCATCCCAAATCATGTTCATCCTGAGCAAATACTTCCCAATACTTTTTGACAATTTGAGCACCTCCTCTTGCTGGCCTTCCGACATATCACTAAGTTTCTTCCAATCAACCAATAGGTTAATACTCTCAGTTACCCCGGCCAGTAATCCAATTTTTTTGAGAGTCCCAAAATCATGGAATCTTCTCAATTTTAGCCATCAGGATCAGATGAACAAACGTGATGATCCGATTTTTTCATATCCTTATCACTTTCTCACTTAAAATTCGCCAGTGTAAGTTGATTTTCTCCATGGCTCAGCATTATAATCCCAGGAGCCACCCAAGGCTCTACTCTGGACTTCTTCCAGGGGCTTCTGACATCCCCATACAACAGCTCAGGTATATTCAATGCCAACGCCATGTCAACTATCATCTGCAATCCTGGCGGTATGGTGTTCTCAATCTTGATCCTCAGTGGAATTCCCCAGTTCTCTAGGATTTCTGTCAGCATTTCTCGTTGCTTCCTACCAACTAATTGGTATCAAATTGGGACAATGCCGTCATTGTATATTAAATTGATGAAGTTGTTTCTCCTATTCAGTGGAGCTTCACCATCTTTTTGATATACCAATGATAACGTCTGACCCAATATGGTCAACATATTTTCCTCAAAGTTACATTTAACTCCATACTTGCGTAGAAATTCTGTTTTAATCAGAATGTCATAGTTTTGGTTGGCCAAAACTATTGCTGGCGCAGATACCACCCTCAAATCAAATTGTAGGTGCAACATGCTATACGCTCCACAGGAAAAGGTGGTGTTCAGCCCAGCTGTACCATATTCCTTCTAATGTTTCACTTCTGGCGAGATCTTCATCCTCTTTACCAGCTTGGTCAAGACAATATTGATGGGTGCTCCACTGTCGACAATCAGTTCTCACCTGCACTCAATTTACTTGTATGTCTATGTATGTACAATTGGAATATTGCAATATAGTGTTTACTGAGTGAATTGCGGCGTTATTAGCCGAATTGAGGGTGTGAATAATTTGCACTGATAAATCAGGAAATGATTCCTTTATCATGCTTAGGGGGATCAACAAATTGGCCTCATCTAATTGGACTTCAGATATTTCTTCAGGCTTCTCAGCAGTTCGAATCTTGTTTGCCAGTTATCAGGCCTACATCCAGGCAACTTCCTTGATTATCTCAGGGTCAATGCTCTCTTTGCCCTGGCTTGAACCACGGCATATACATCCAAATTGTACACTTGATACAGCGGATCCTGCTCGTCATCTATGAACAGATCACTAATATCAATTTCTTTGGTCATAATGTTGGGAGGAACATGCTTATCCGAAGCTCTAGACTGTTCCCCGTCTAGGCCATGGGCCTTTTCCTGATTCCTTGGTGGCAGCTGACTCCTTCGCCTGGACCACGTTGATCTGATCCCTCAGCTTCTTAAAGTGCATGGCAAAATGTCCTTTCCCACCACATTGGTAGCAGACCTTTTCCTTCTTTTCAACTATCTGAATTCTTCAGGCTTATTCCCCAGCACAGTTCGTTGGTCATCTCTTTAGCTCCTTTGTTTCCCTTCATGGGATTCATATTTCATACTGGATTGAATTTGAGGCTTCTAATTGGGGCATTAAATGTCACTCCCAAAATCTTTAAATTATCTACCATTTGCAAGGTAGTTATTTCTGTCAAGAACATGGAAGACATCATGGATGCAAATCATGATAGGGCTGAAGGGCCACTTGTAAGGTGATTCTGGCATTGAAGTCGTCCACTACTTTCGCTTCAACCAGGATCTGCGACTACTGGTAAAACCAATCCGCGAATCTTTCTAGAGACTTGTCTTTATGGAACTGGATTCCCATAAACTCCTGTTTATGCTTTGACATGCACGTTGGACTCTTGAATTCCTTCATTATGGCTGCCTTTGCCTCTGCGTACGACATGCTGTCCCCCTCCAGATGAGGTAACACTAAGTTCTGACTGTCAGTGTCTAGGAAATTCATGACCATCAACGCCTTTTGACATTCCCATAGCCATACATGGTCATATTGAACAGTTGGAAAAATTCTAGGGCGTTATCCTGATGTACATTGGCAATTTTGGCATTGCCTTAAATTCCTCTGAGTTATCTCTAACCAATTCTCTAGATTTGGCCACTCAACTCACTTGAGAAGTGACTTTTGGCGTCATCTCCAAAATGGCAGCAAAAGTGGGTGGCATGTTCCTTGGGGTATTTGACTTCCCAAGTAAAGTGCAAGGACTTCTTTCTTTAGCATCACTTGCCATATCTGGCTCACAACCGCATTTGTGAGTTTTAAGTTCATCCATCTGTTTGATCATTCGCTCTATATCTGTGCTGAAATTTCTCAAATGAACGCAATCCGCTTCTCACTCCATTTTCAGGTATAAGACCTCTTGAATGAGATCCATGTCTTTCTTCTTCAACGAAGTTAGTTTCACAAGTAACTCGTTTTTGAAGCTTGCAACATTATCTATCCCTTCCTCCACCTTGGCGACTCATTCTTCCAAGGCTGCAATTTCCCAATGATCCGCTGAGTTTAGGGCATTCTGATTCACAGTGGACAATTCCATCCACAGTTTTGCTAACTCGTTTTTGTATGACATTATTATAAATTCTTCAATTCAACAACCCCTGTAGTGAGCACCAAATTTAAAAAATTTACTTGTTTTTTATTATCAGCAAAACAACCCTAGTAATCTTTTTACTGCACAGGTTCAGTTTCTTGTGCACTTCATCTGCTTTGTATAGTATATTAGATTATCAGTTGATAATAGTATAATGACTATTATCTGTAGTTGAGTATGAATTCTAAATCTCGGCCCAATGCTCGGCCAGTATTCCCAATTAAATATTTGATGTCATGATCTAGGATTTGTTCCCTCTTTCTGTCCAACCTGATCTTCACTGAGATTCCCTGGTGACAGTCTCTTTGGTCCAACACACACAGTCAGCAATCCCTGATTGTGTCTCCTTCTTCTCTAGATCCCTGCTCAAATCTTTACTCTTTTATCCAAGAGTCTCCCAATTATTGCACACAGCAATAATATCCTTGAGAAGAATAGAACAATCGAAAGCTAAAAATAGTTTAATACTTAAATTATATACTGGATGAACAATTTAGAACTATATATTTGTAATATGATCTAATTATCTGTTCTCATATATACTGTTTTCTTATTTTAAGTGAATCCTAGGGAATTTATAGTGGGGATTCGGTCATCTAACTCTTGGTTGACACCTCTTTGATGAAATGGCAGCCATTGCCATTGAATTACCCATCTTTGTCTCAGCAGCGATGGTCTTCCCCATCCTGGTTAAAGTTCCATCATTGGACTTCCTCAAGACCTAAACGAAAAGAGTCATAAAATGTGTCCCTAACGTTTTCCTCTCAATCCAAGCGAACCAACCATATTTGGCTTGCGAACTGCTTAGGTAATAAGACTTATACCCATTAAGGCAGTAAACATACCAAATGATTGATTCACTAGTTGCAGGCGGCATCACTCGCCTCTCAACTTGCTATTTATTCCCAATCAGTCAGTGATGAAACCCAACCAATCCCAATTGGTACACCTGATAGTTAATCACTATCAGATGCCCCTATTTCGTTGGAAACTCTGCCCAATGAGATCTTAAGTATTCATATGGATCAATCCCTGATGGATATGACCAGACGAATATCCCAAAATCCCCCAAATGTAGTTACTCCAAAAATTGGGCCAACTGATTTCCAATTCACTTCGCCTTAGAGAATTATCTACTAGCGATCCTTGGTAATCTAGCAGGATGGGAATATGTGCAAAAATTCCAACACCATCTGTATATGACTTGATAAGGCCCTGATCAGTTGGTGCCTAGTATGTGATCATGACCTCCATAATGGTGATGATAGAATAGGATGAGGTCATCTGGTCGAAAGGTGTGTAGGGGATCATGCTTATTTTTTAATTAAGCAGTTTCTCTATTGGTGGTGATGGAAAGGTTTTTGGCAGTCAGGGCCTGAAGTCTTATGATTTCATTTGCAATACTTCGCATAGAGACTTCAGGTGCTTCAGAAGAAGCCTGGTCAAGCATCGCATGGAATTTGGAAGGCAGATGGGGATTTCTGCCATACAACGCTTGGAATGGTGACATCTTAGTAATTTGATGGTAACTAATCTGATAGGCCAAAATTGCACTAGAAAAAAATTGAGGCCAAAGAAGGGGTCAGTCATAGCCATTTTCCAGAGGGCTACTGTTAGAGTACCATTTACCCACTCTACCATTCCATTGGTCGCAGGATGGTAGAGGGTGTAGAATACTTGTGTGGTTCCCATTGGGGTGGCTAAATCTTTTTTAGCATAGGCAGAATTTTTGTCCACTATCAGAAAGAATGATGTTAGGGCACCCATGCTGGGTGATAATCCTATTATACAAAAACGTTGTGGTAGCCTTTACTGAAGCGGTGAGGAGCGATACTGCTTTGATTCACTTAGTTTGATGATCCATGGCTAGTAGAAGGAACTGATGTCCATTTAAGGCTTAAGGAAGAGGTCTCACAACATCAATGCTAATAGTATGGAATGGTTCACAGGTTGGGACCACTGGATGTTGAGTGCAGGGATCAGGTCTAGCTTGGTTTATACATACCAGGCAGGAATCCTTTACATCCTGGAAAGAAATAAGCATCTTCTCCAAATAAAATTGAGTTTAAGCCACTGGTAGATTTTGCAAATTCCCCATGGCTGACTTGCCGATGTCCTTCTTAAATGACATTGGTTTGAGCCAATGGTCTTACATAAGGCACCCATTGTTTAGACACCAGTTTGCACAATTGACTATTCTTGACTTGGAGATTTTCTTATCTTTTCACTAATTCTTTTTGGAGAGTCAGGGATTTGTCCCTCAATAACTGTGGT
Organism: Massospora cicadina; assembly: GCA_022478985.1. Classification (NCBI taxonomy): domain Eukaryota; kingdom Fungi; phylum Entomophthoromycota; class Entomophthoromycetes; order Entomophthorales; family Entomophthoraceae; genus Massospora; species Massospora cicadina. Next base: position 46,787 of record JAKSZP010012273.1, read on the forward strand.
TGGGTTAGGAGGTCATAGATTCAATTCTCTTCAGGGTCAGTTATAGTTAAGATGGGAAGCTGAGATAAGCAATCCGCGTTTTGATGGATTGGCCTGGGTCAATGGATAATGGAAAAGTCGTAATTTTAATAAATTTAACGCCCATCATGCTAACCTCCCATCAGGGTCCTTCATTTGCTATAGCCATCTCAGGGAAGCAAGGTCAGTAATTATAGTGAAATGTTTCCTGTATAGATAAGGTTGGAATTGCTTAATAGCCAATAATACCGCCAGGCAAGCGCATTCCATAACGCTATAGTTGCGTTCAGCTCTGGTTAGTGTTTTGTTATAGGAGGCAATAGGATGGTCTACCAAGTTTTTGTCATGCTGCGATAGGATGGCTCAAAGGGCTATATAATTAGCTTCAGTAAAATGGAGAAAGGGTTTATTAAAGTTGGAATGTATAAGTACTGGAGAGTGTGTGAGAGAGATGCATAATAGGTCAAAGGCCTGCTGTTGCTCTTCTTTTTTCACTGGAAGGGTACCCTTTTTCTTCAATAAATATACAAGAAGCTCGGAGATATCAGCAAAGTAGGGGATAAACTGGCAATAATATCCTACTATCCCTAAGAGAACTTTTACGTCTTATAGGGATTTTTGGGGGACATTTTGGATTTGTCCAGGACCTTATTGTTCATTAGGAAAATTCTAGCTTTACCTACCTTATGGCCTAGAATCCATTTTATTCTGAAAGAAGGAGCATTTTGACAGCTTTAATTTTAATGAGGCTTGCCTTAACCGCTTAAAAACTTGTCTGAGATGATCTATGTGTTCAGTAAAGGTTCTAAAAAATGGTAATATCATTGAGATAAACCAGCTCACAAGATCGTTTTAAAATAACTAAAAGTCCATAAATATAGTGTTGGAAGGTAGCAGGGGCATTACACAAACTCTGAGGCATTTGAGTGGGCTCAGATAGTCCTTCACTTGTGATAAGAGCGCATTTTGCCCAATCTTCTGGTGACAAATCTACTTGCCAGTATCCACTGGCGAGATCCATAGCTGAAAAACAGTGGGACCCTAACATTAAGCGTAAAGAATTATCTATACATGGCAGGGGGTAACTATCTTTTCAAGTGATAGAGTTGAGGCGGCGATAATCCATAACATCACGGTGACCACCATCATTTTTTCAAATTAATAAGAGCGGGGAAGCCCACGGACTTTTGGAAGGCACAAGTAACCTGGCCTCAAACAGTTGGTATAACTCTAAGGCCACTTGGGCTTCCTCCACTTTGGATTTTTGATATGTTTGGGATTTAAATATTGGTGATCCTTAGTTTTGATTTGATGAATTACACTGGATATTTTTCCATAGCTACTTGGTCCAAAGGAAAAGATATCACCATACTCCTTGAGGATGTATTCAACATCTTAGCGTTCATTTGGGGTAAGATTATCCCCAATTCTACTGTCAGCCAAAGCTATAGTGGGTGAGGGAATAGAATCCTAAATCATGTAACAAGCCAAAACAACTTACATCGGCAATACTCTTAATGGTACATAGTTTTACATAAGCGATAGGGGCATGCTGAAGAACCTGGAGAGGTTTTGTGGTTAAATTGTCTAATAAAATAGAGATAGATTTCCCATAGGCAAGGTTTAAAAATTCCGGGCAGGTTAACACTTCCTTGATGGAAGGGTTAAGGTTTCCACTAAGCTCCAAAATTTGATCAGGAGGGGTAAGAATCTGGATCCCACTATCTACAATAACTTGGAAGCCCAAGAGTATTATAATTGAATAAGGGGTATACAGAGGGATCCCCTCTTCGGCATCCATGGCCTCCAGTGGTAACTTAGTTTTCCCCTAAGACTTGATACTCAATTGCAAATGGAGGATGGGTATTCCAGGAAGCATGTCCATTTTTTAGGGGCTCCTTTTTTTGATGGGGAGTTTGAATATTAACAGGATATGATACCCTAGTAGGGATAGGTATTTTCCTTATGGTTGATGATGCAGTTAAACTCCAGCAAAGTTGGACCCTAATAAGAAACCCGTAGTTGTCATTTTCTAGTGCAACTGTGGGGGCAGTAATTATTAACTTCCCAAAACAAAGGGGTAAAGCAGAATAGGCTCCTATTGCCTTAGTAGACTGACTACCTGCCATCCCATATTCAGCTTCATGAATCAAGTTGAGAGCCATTTTTATCTTTTGGATAAGCTGAGAGGAAATAACGTTACCTGGAGAATCAGTGTCAATTATTGACAGTACTTTAACCTTATGGACTACTACTTTGACTCAAACTACCAACGATCCAAATTGGGAGTTAATGCTAATAGGCTATCACTAGGGATTTGCAGTAAAGCAAGCAGAGGATTCTGCTGAGTGTAAGCTTGGGGTTGATCAATGATTTTAAAAGGTTTATCTGCCAAGGCTTGGCTTTCTATAGAAGAGCTGACCACAAAAATTTGTATGGGTAACTTGCCAACATAGAAGTAAGAAAGCTGGAGGTGTTTATTTCCTTAGATAGACAGAGGGAATTCAACTTTTACAGGCGCTGTTAATAAAAGACAACCTGAAGTGCTGGGGATAGAGATAAAGCTAGAACAAGGGTCTTGAGGCACTGGGTTTCTGTCAGCATAGGGAGCCTCTTGCCCTATACTGACTGGTCTTTTACTAACTTACATTGAATTATGTGGCAGTCAGCTGCAGTGTGGTTGTTCCTTCTGAAATGAGTGCAGTATAATTCATGTGTAAGCGAATTGGGGGGGGGGTGTAACAGCCAATACTTGAGACCAGGGCTTATTGGTGTTAAAATGAGGTGGCCCAACAGGTTTATGTAGTTCGTCCAGAATTTTCAATATATCCTCTTTAATATGTAGGAAGGACTTTAAGTTAGGCTTCACCGCTTTTAGATAAAGTACAATTTTAGACATATTAGTAAACACTGACAACACAACGGTGATGGCATTGTCTAACATAAGACAATTTCCTTCAACCAGATTTTGTGCTTTGAGGTAAAAATAGTGGGCGAATCTGCTGATAGTTTCCTCCCAATAAAGACTGATACCCATAAAGGTCTGTTTTTGGTTGGTTAAGGTTAAGTCGCTCCCAAATTCCTGAAGCAAGGCAGTCTTGACATCAGTATAATTATGGCAATACATCAGATGGGGGACCATATTGACTTGAGCCATGTGACTATACAGTTAGTTAGTGTTTTGAGTCGCTGGGTGTCAGTGGCTTCTTCTATAGCATTTTAATAACAAATTAAGAAGGATAAGATACTTCCTTCGCGTGGTACATACCTCTCTTTGAACGACGGTTTGAACATGCCACTGGGGGGAGTTAATGGTTAAACTGTTTATTGACATAGGGAGACCATTTCACCTAAAGAGAACTGTCATTTCTGGACGTTTCATAAAGGATGGAGGGCGTCCACTTTATTTTATAAGGTGTTAATATCCTAAATTAAAGGACTCTACCCTATTTTGGGCAGCACAAAGGGCCGATTTAGTGGCAACAAGAGAGGATAACTGCCAAATTTCGCTTTTGAGCTCAATAGTTGCATTTCAAAGTTCAAGTTGGTGTTGCTCAAAGGTGAGAATTCGTTGCTCCATCCCACGCATCATAGTTGGGAAATTAACCAAGAGTTTAAGGTGTTCCTGATCTAAAATGAAATCAGATGCCAGGTTGCTATTGTTCATGTTTGGGTTTTTAATTATTATATTTCACTTTGAACTTGGGGTGAGCCTGGCAAGGAGCACCAATTTTTTTCAGGACCATGAGTTTAATACCTCGTATCCCTCATTATTTTAAGGCCAGGGGACTTGAAGTTTCAGGGTGTTGGATTGCTTATTTTTGCTTCTCTTGGTTGAGAAGCTTTTTCCAGATACTGCGTCTGGATAGGCAATTCCTAATAAAAACAAATCAATTTTAACTTTCAATTGTGAAAAGGGGAAAAAGCGTAAGGTTTATTAGCTTAATACCAGATATATAAAGGTAATTTGGGGAGGAGTTTCAGGGAAATATAAGCAGCTCAAGCCTAGTTCTAATATATTAAATAAGTCGGGGATTTGGTAAAAGCCCAATTATCTAGGTTGATTTGCTCTGCTCATCTCATGGATCAGGTTTGAACCCTGAGGTTGAATAGAACTGAGTGACCATGATTCAGCTATGTCATTTGGTGCTGAGCTCTGACTTTGATAATTGTTAACTTTTGTCAGAGATTGTCACTGACAGAAGTTTGGGCTTTTTGATCAAATTGGGATTGATCTTTGACTTCAATAAGTGTAAACGATTGCCGGGGATTATCCCCATATGAAGTTTTGGCTTTTTAATCAGATTGGGATCGATTACTATGATCTGATGCATCTGAATCAGTTTTTATGGTAAGAAATCCTGACAACCATCATTATGGAATTAAAATTGGTCATCCTGGGAAGGCGATGACTCTTGAGCTTATCTGCCACACTTACAATTGGAAGGGATTAGCCCCTCAGGTAGGCAGGCATTGTAAAGAGTGCCTAGTTTGCAACCAAGTAAAACCAAATCGCCAGCCTTTAGCATGGTTATTGGTACCAGTTTAAAAAGCTGATGGGCCTCGGACTTCCCTATTGGTATCTATTGAAGAATTGCTTGTATTTGATGGCTATGATGCTATCATGGTGGTGGTGGACCGATTTACAAAGTTCGCCCACTTTGTCTCTTGCAGAGACACAGTCACCACAGCTGAGATGGCTTGCCCTTTTGTTACTAATGTTTTCGCTCTTCACAGGGTCGCTCAAGAAATAATTAGTAATTGGGGACCCCAGTATACCTCTGTCTTTTGGGAAGAATTGTTTAAGACTCTGCAAATTCGTTCCTGCCATTCAACTGCCTATCACTCCCAATAATATGGTCAGACTGAACAAATAAACTAGTGCCTTGAACAGTTCCTGCAGTGTTACACATCCGCAGATCATTCAGATTGGGTTTCCCATCTCTCTATGGCCCAAAAGAGCTATAATGACGTTTAAAATTAATCAATCGGTTGTTTCCCTTCGCCACTTTGGCTTCAATTCTGCCTTCAACCTGGAGCCCAGTTGTGGATCCAAGGTGGAAGCGGTGGTGGACTTTGCCAAAATGATCAAGAAAGTACACCAAGGGGTGAGCACAAATTTAGATGCAACCATGCAGGCTTACAAGGAGCATGCTGATGGTAAGAGATGGGTTGGACCTGCGTACAAGGAAGGAGATCTTGTGATGCTGAATGCTAAAAACATACCAATCAAGAAACCTTGTGAAAGATTTGGACCAAGGAGGATTGGGCCTTACCGCATTGTCAGAAAGGTGGGCCACGCTTTCTACCAGTTTGATCTCCCCACTTCATTTTAAATCTTTTCAGTGTTTCATGAAAGCAAGCTCACGTTGTTTGAGGGCCCACATCCAGAGAATCCTGAGGCTTATCTCGTATATCTGGCGCTAGAGGTAGAAGTGTAGGAGATTGTTGCCTCTCATCAGGTAAGAAGAAGGCTTGAGCACTTGTATCCTGGAAGTAATTTGATGAAGCGGAAAACAGTCGGGTTCCAGCACGTGACTGCGCTAATGCCCATGAGCTAATTGCAGCATTCCACGAGCGTTTCCCCAAGGATGCAGGATCAAAGTCCAAGACAGCCGTTGCTTCCATAAAGTTGGCCCCTGCCCATAAAAACTTTCCTTGGTGAATGCCCCTGGAGGGGGTGGAGCCCAAAAAGGAGGATAGGACAATGTCATGTTTACACGACTTGATAGAAGGTAACAACACTAAGGACATGCTGGGCGGCAGGAGGTCCAGAAGGGTAAACTTAAGGCCCTTCCTGATCTCAAGCACACCTTAGACTAACGTTGAGTACCGGCCAAGTATGCTAGGTTGATACAAGTGAGGCGCAAAACGCCCAGCAACTTGTTTTGACTCAGGCGTTAAACTGGACAAGCTACATTGTAAACAACAATGGCACAATCCGGTTAAATGGTGAAAAGGGGTTTGAAACCTGTTTCATTTATGAAGTTATGAGCTCAGGTTGAGTTCAACTCAAATTGATCACTCAAGTGAGGTCAGTTTCGAAGTATGCTACCCTTTCAGATGTAACAAATGCCTATTGGTGCATCAAGGCTTTGGACCACACTTCTATTTATAGTACTAGTGGTGCCCAACGACTTTTGACCACACTTGATGATCCATAATTTCCCTGGTTTGGTTTAATTATGTTTGCTTGAGACCAAAATTTCTCATTGATCATCTTCACTATTAAACCTCCTAGTCGTTTTTACATTTTTTTATATGTTGACTTGGGCAAATCTGTGCATGGACCTCTTCAAGGAGGTCTTGTGACATGTTAGCCAATTTATTTTATTTAAAATAATGACAGCCTCAGGTACACCGCTGGGCCTATCAGGTTCCCTCCAACCAGGTCACCTGAGCACTCAGCACCTGTACCAAAATCAGTCATAAACTGCCCTCTGGGGCACAGCCAAGTTTTGCTGTTTGCAAGATATACTATTACTAACACTGTGCTCAACACCCTCGCCCTATGTCTATTTAGCTCCAGCTCACTCTGCTGGGCTATCATTATATTGACACTGATGACGAGATCCCTTGCTCTGTCCCAGTGCTTCTTGCACCACCAAGCGGGGAACTGGAGAGTTATAGACACTCTCTTGACAATAAACTGTAAATAATAATAAACTTAACTGAACAAATTTAGTGCTTTCCAGTAGAGTAAAGGCTTAGTATTTACTGAAGGAAGTTGTGACCAATAACACACTAAGTAATGCAAAGACCTCCAAATGGCAGATTTGAGAACTGTGGATTAGCGTCTCTGAGTCTTTGTGTCAAGAGAATGTCAGTAACTCTTTTGTTCCCAAGAGGTGGTTATAATTTCCCCACCACACCACCAGGGTACAACCTGCTAATATCACAGGGAAGAAGGCCCTGCAAAGGGAAAAGCACCAAAAGGTAAAGATGAGGGTGTAGACCATTACATAATAACAATAGAACCCAGAAAGGCAAGGACTTAGTTTGACCCCAGGGATGTGTCTATTACCAAATGTAGATCAGAATCCAGGTTCTTGAAGTCTTTATTTGAAGAGGTCCAAGCTTTACCAGAGAGGGAGGTGAATCAGTATATAATTTAGCTAAAATAAAATGATCAAAGTTAATTAAGACCTCCATAAGGTGTAACAAATGGTTTTGTGTGAGATGGTTTCCTGATTGCTAGAACCATATGGAATCCCATCTCACATGATTGTCGCATGTTGGATTTCATAATTTAATTTCTTATTTTTAAACCTAGTCAATAGGTAATTTTTAGTTAAATTTGTTCAAATTCAATTTAGTTTCCAGCTAGCTGTTGAAACTGGGATAAAAGGGCTTCCACGCCTAAATTATTTAATAAATTTAACTTTAAGGCTCACTTTTTAACCTGCAGGTAGCAGCACTTAAACCCCTACTTGGGTTTCTAGAAATGGATACAACTCACGTCACGCTACTGATAATATACCTACCTATTTGCTTGAATATTTTAAAACTCGCAAAGAAGTTAGTTTTATTTATTAGTGTGACTAATGAAGGAGCCTGTTCTTATGCCTTGGGGCTACTAAGTATTATGTAGGTTATACCAAAAACCTGAAGGTGATGAGATTGGATTGGCCCCATATCTCAGCCAAGTGTGACACTGGAGTCTCCAGAGCAATGCTGAGTTTTTCCAAGTGCGTTCATAGCAGGAGCTATTCCTTTAAATTGGTAAATCACCAAGATCGCCATTAGATATAGACAACTCTCTTTTGGGCATGTGATTAATTTAATGATGTAATGTTCAGAAACTTGGATTATTCCACGAATTACACAAGGAGGTCTGCACACAGATCAGACCAAGAGACCATTTTATAAAATGTAAAACTAACGAAGATTTTATTTATAATAAATTGACCAACAAAGAAAGTTAGTCTCAATAAATCATAATAAACACTTGGGGGGAATCATCGTTCGCTGGGTGAGTTACTGCACCCAAAAAAACCAATATACACAAATTGCCATCAGATGTCATACTGTAGCTTGAGTAAGATCAAAATTAAGTGATTAACTATAGATGAATATTCCCAGATTTAGATTATTTTAAAATGAACATGTCTCAATTCCCAACAACTTTTCTTTCTCGTTGCAAACACTTTTGCAACCTATTCAATTCAAGACTAAATCTAGTTTGATAATCTCATAGAGGATCTCTTTCTGCTAAGCATCACTTTTCGAAAATCAATTCAGCCTGAAATTTAGCTCCACTAAAGAGATTTACGAAAACTATTAGCAAATATGGCGGGAAACCCCGCAAAAGAACCCGCAGGCTATGCCAAACGAGCCAGCACCACCCCCAAACGAAGCAACCCTCGGTTACCCACCTCAGGGTCAACCAGAATCACCCGCTCTCAAGCAGCAGCCATGAAAGCAGGCACCACCCCCAACCTGGAGCTACTCCAACTAGCGCCAGTTCACCTGATCGCACTTCTGCAACCTGCACGCCTAACAGCTCTGTGTGTGCTGCCTCCCACCAACCCGCTGGGCCCCCTCCAACCAAGGAGGCCATCACCCACGCTGTTTTAATGGCGTCTGCTCAGTTGAATGCAACTCAGCCCATCCAGACATTCACCTCCCCCATTGTGTCAGCTAATTCAGCCCCATCTATTATTGCTGATGCCGTGTTTCTGGCTCCCTCCATGAGGGGCGATACCCAGCTACCTGGCCCCCAAATCCTCAGATGTAAGGTTGGATTAGCCGCACATTCTGGTTCACTAAGCACCAAATTGGGACAATCTACTCTTCCCAATGAGGATTAAAATGGTTCGGATTTTGGAACTTCACACCAGTTCCAATCTCACCCGTCCCATTTAAACCCCGTAATTGGCACTTCTCAAGTCGGCACTTTATCGCAATATGCTGAAAACGACCAATTCACTAATCAGCCAATGAGTTTTGCCCACGAAATCACAGCAAACACTCGGGCTGAATTTACCCAAATAGATTGGGATGGTGATGAAACATCTCCCTCCTCCCAATTGGCTGGAGTTAATTCCAATCTGGATGGGACTCCCCAATTTAGCGAGGCCCAACAATCACCTGGCCCCCAAACCCTCGGATGTAAGGTTGGATTAGCCGCACATTCTGGTTCACTAAGCACCAAATTGGGACAATCTACTCTTCCCAATGGGGATTTAAATGGTTCAGATTTTGGAACTTCACACCAGTTCCAATCTCACCCGTCCCATTTAAACCCCATAATCGGCACTTCTCAAGTCGGCACTTTATCTCAATATGCTGAAAATGACCAATTCACCAATCAGCCAGTGAGTTTTGCCCACGAAATCACAGCAAATACTCGGGCTGAATTTACCCAAATAGATTGGGATGGTGATGAAACATCTCCCTCCTCCCAACTGGCTGGAGTTAATTCCAATCTGGATGGGCCTCCCCAATTTAGCGAGGCCCAACAAACCGCCCCTCAATTTAATATGATGCCAGCAACTGCTGTAACATTCCAGAAACAAGGGAACTCCGCAAACTTGTCCAAACCACCAGCTCACACTCAACCTGCAATTGCAGCCCAAAGCAAACACAAACGCACCAAAGGAGCCACTGGGGCGTGGCAAAAACCTCTGGCACCAACGCTACCCAAAGCAGATCCCCGTGAAGTGGCGTTTATTGCCGATGTTAAGAAGAAATGGGCCGAAACTAGAGCGCAAAAAGCTCTACCTCGCTCAACCCTCTCCCACGCAATTCGCCTTTATTATGGGCATAACCCTGTTGAATTCTATACAGAGGATTACTTCTCATACTTTGCAGCGATTGCGGAGACATTCCCTATTAACACCACCATCCATGAATCAGTGGAGGGCCACTACATCGATGTGGGATTCACTGAAGCTGCCCTTGCTATCGTGGTTTAATGGAGTTTGGGTCTGTTCTTTCAGTGGACTTTAGCGTCCCCTCTTACTATGCTCCCACTCAAAGAGCTCGCACTGCTAGGGCGTCATTCATCCCCTCCCCCACTGTATCCCGTAACATTGAGGTTATTCCTCGTGTGGCGGTAGTTGGGGCATGCCCTGAGATCTTTTTTGTCGACCCTGATCAGGCGCGCCCCCGGTGTTCATGGTGTAACGCCCTTGGACACTTGTATAGTGGCTGCACAGCTCGAAAACAAGCCCTCTTAGCCACCACCCAGGGGCCTAAACCAGGCCAAAAACGATCCCACATGGCTGCAGCAGCAATTCCACAACCCACACAATGGGTTCCTGTTCAAGACCTGTCCCCTGAGGCCTTACGCCTAGCAGTTGAAACAGCTAACCCCACTATTGGTGTGGGATACCTTCGCGCTCATGCCCCCCTTCCAATGGGCACCCCCTCCAATCTCCCAGAGTCAACTCCCTCTCTCACCAAGCGCAAGGCATCTCCCACAGGGTGCCCCTCGTCAGCCACCCCCACTCAGGGCTCCGCGGCACCCCCACCAACCCCCACCAGCGATTTATCGCATCAGCCCTCAGCTCCCAATGGAGCTATGCCCACCAGCATGGACTGGCAACTCGCGGCCTGCAGTAGAAGTGCCACCTCAAAGAGTCCTACCCCAACCCCACAGTCCATTTCGCGCGGATCCTTTGCAGTGTTGGAGGAAGTGAATATGGACTCAGACTCATCAAATGGGGACACCGCGGAGGTCACCATTGAGCACCCTCAGGTCCTTCCCCTGCAACGGAGCGGGGGCAGCATCCTAGGCTGGCTTACTGGGTCCTCCGCCCCCCACCCTCTCCTTCCCCTCAGAACCCTCGACGCTCCTCACGGATTGCAGCTAATAGTCAAGCTAAAGGACTCAAAACTAGCCGCCTCACAGCAGCAGGTTTAAGCGCTGGCAACCCCCAGGACATGGAGGGGAACAGCTATGAGTCCCCATGGCAGCACCCTGGCCCTGCAATCCATCAACGCAAATGGGTTGCGGGACTTTAAGCGGAAGCCCGCCTCCTCCGAAACTTCAGGTCAGCACAAATTGACATCGCTGCTGTCCAGGAGCCCCATATCCTCCCCCACGAACAATCTGCATGGAATGAACAGTTTGGAGGCAACTCCTTCTGGACAAACCATGCCGCCCTTATTGTTTTGAATCCCCGGGTTAAAACCCATTCTTTTTCACAATATCTAGGTGGCCGCCTCATACTGGCCAAACTCACCACTCCTGACTTCTCCTTCTTCGCTGCAAGCATCTACCTGCCTAATGCAGGTCAGGAGCAAAATCGGCTCTTGGAAGAGCTCCTCCAACTCAATCTCCCACGGAATACAGTTCTCTTAGGAGATTTCAACACAACCATAAGTCGCGTCCGTGACTCTTACCCCCTGCAGCAAAGGAACGCCCTGGATCAAGTCGCCTCCAGGATTTCCTTCGCCTGAGTGGCTTTATAGATGCGCTTCCACCCTCCGCGTCTGGCCTAGGTTGCATGACTAGGATCCAGTATGATGGAGGAGCTTTCCAGTCAGCGTCACGCATAGATATGGCACTGATTGGCCCCCTGCTAATTGGCCGCGTCTCCTCTCCCATCTCTCGTGACAACCATCTGAGTGATCACAGGTCACTCACCGTTGTCCTCACCACCACACTTAGACCGTCGCGTAGGTTCTGGCCTAGGGTTGCCCCAGCTCTTCTCAACAACCCCTTCACTAAGGAGAAGCTGTCTATGACCATCCGAGAGACTCTCACCTCCCCCCACCCCACCTGCTTGACCACAAGGCTAGATGGGCGGTGACCAAGGAGGGCATCACCCGCGTTGCTTACAACTGTGCCAAAGCCCAGATGACTGCAGCTCGCGCCAGAGTCAAAAGGGCGGAAGCCAGAATCAGACATCTAGAGCGAAACTGCCAGCCTTCGCCCTCTCCCAGATGGTTGGAAGACTGGGAAGCGGCGCAGGAAGCACTCCGCTTGGAGCTCACACTGCAGGAAGAACGGGCAGCAAACTTTACAACATCTCGTTACTATGCTCAATGGGAACGCCCCACCCGCTTCTTCTTTCAGAAACAGAAAGCCCGGTCAACAGCGCAGGATATTACTGCACTGAAAATTGGCACTACAACCACTTCAGATAAGGAGAAAATCACGCAGGAACTACACCGCTTCTACTCCAGCCTCTTCCATGCCACCCAGGTGGACCCATCGGACATCCAAGACTTCCTGTGGCGGGCTCCAGAGCCGCCCATTGACCCACGGGCTGATGAGGCTCTACTGGCGCCTATTTCCATCCAGGAGGTGATGGAAACCCTTCTGAAATCCCCACGGCTTAAAGCCCCAGGCCCAGATGGAATACCCTTTGAGGTGTACCTTCTGGAACCTGCAGTGATAGCCAGAACCCTCCGCGACCTCTTCGCTGCACTCTTGGTGAATGGCGAGGTCCTCCCCGACTCCAGAGGCTCAATCACGACCCTCATTCACAAGAAGTCAGACCGTGAGAACCTGGCGAACTGGCGCCCCATAGCGTTGATCAACACAGACCACAAGCTCTTCACGAAGCTTCTGGCCAACCGCATCACCAAATGGGTGTCACCTCGCCTCTCCCCATCCCAGTACGGTTTTATTCCGGGGAGGTCGTTATGGGACAACTATAATGACCTTCACGTGACTTTGACTGCTAACTCTCGTAAGGTGAATGGCTTTGTGGCTCTTCTGGATATGGAGAAAGCATATGATCGGGTAGCCTGGAAGTATATTGATGCTTCCCTGGCCCGCTTCCATCTCCCACCCGCAGCTAGGCGCTGGATATCATCGCTCTATGACCAGCTCCACACCAGAGTTCTGGCGCCAATGGGTTTTACAGTGGCAGTACCAGTTGGACAAGGTCTCCGGCAAGGGGACCCCCTGAGCCCTATCCTTTTTAACATCACCCTTGACCCCCTCTTGGCCTCCTTACAGGACAAGCTAACAGGGATTCTGGTCCCAGGTAAAGCCCCCACACGCACCATGGCATTTGCAGATGACACTGCCATTGCATTTGGCTGCCCTGGGGATGTTGCCCTCGCTGCTGTGACCATTGAGAGGTACACCAAGGCGTCCAACGCCATGGTCAACACCTCCAAGACAACAGTTGTACAGGTCGGCTCCCCCACCTTCCCCCCACCATTTGGTATTGAACCTGAGCGCGGTACCTTCCGTCACCTGGGCGTTCTCACCAACCAACAAGGAGTTGCGCTAAAAGACAATGAGGACTTGCTCCTTGCAGCAGTTAACTCCAGGATTGCCAGCTGGAACCGGCGGCACATCACCCCCAGGGTCGAGCTCTGATGGCCAATGTGTTCCTCCTCTCCAAAGTCTGGTTCCTAGCGCACGTCTGCCCATTCACAGATGCCTTTTATACGCGGCTCAATGTACTCCTCCGCTGTTGGATCTGGGGCTCAAACCATCCACCAATAGCCCTCTCAACCATTGCCCGACCCTGTAATGAAGGGGGCCTAGGGCTTCTGGACACGCGATCCCACGCCACCACAATCTTCCTGAAGTTCCTATGGCCGATTGTCTGCTGGGACGCGACCCCCATGCCCCAATGGGCGCCCGCCCTCCGCCAGTCAGTGTCAGCAGCTCTGGGTCTTCCTAGAGCATCTCTGACCTCATTAGGGGAGTGGCTCACAAACCACCCAGGCCATCGCCTAAAACCATCCTCATCCCCCTACTGGAACCAGGCTCTCCTTGCCCTGAAACGAGTAGGCGCGCGGATCCACCATGCCTTCCCATACAGAAGGGAAGGCCCTGGCCTCAGCCCACGTCGCCATGCAATTGTGCACAATGGACAAGTTGTCACAACTCGCCTCAACCCCCAAGATCGTCCTCCCATCCGCCCAAGACTCCTTGAGCTCCTCCCTCCCTCCGTGAGATTTGACCTTAAGGAATTGTGGAAGGACGTCTATCACCCCATCCTGTCAGCAAAGGTGTCCAACACCTTATGGAGAGTGCTCCACTGTTCATACAGGACAGGGGACCGGACTGGCCCTACCTTCCAGCACCGAAGCTGCCCCCGCTGTGTGGAGCCTATTGACTCCCACCTCCATCGTTTTTTCACCTGTCCAGGTGTCGCCGCATTTTGGCCAAAGGCCCGCGCGCTCCTCCATGCTCAGCCCTGGTCTGGACACCCTGTGCAAGACCTCATGTTTGAGCAGACATTGCCTGGTTGCCACCGACCCCTCCGTGTCCTCGCCTATGCCACAGCCATCTGGACCATCCATAACTCCTTCCTTCGTGCTGCCTTTGACCAGCAGGTGTGGACCCTTCCACACATGATCACCCACTTTCAGGTACACTTTGAGATGGCCCTGAAGGTCTGCACTATGTCGCCAACCCTCCCCGCTCAGTTGTCACTGCAGCACGGCTCTGGCGCGCAAACACCCCCCTCCCTTTCTCGATGCCTCCTCCCTCCCCTTCCCTCGCCTCAGGCTCTTAGGAGCCCAGGCGTAATTCAATAAACATCGATGAATCCCCCCCTTGGGTTGGGACCATCTAGTACTAAAAAAAAAAAAAAAAAAAAAAAAAAAGATAATCTCATAGAGGGGATTAGTCTGCGCCCATGTCTGGGAGCAGTTGGGCAAGCAAGGCAAGAGGAGCAGGCGGAAGGCCCGCGGCCTCTAACATTCGAAAACGCCCCAGAGAATCCAGCGGAATAGAAAAAAATCTAAAAAAACTAGCGGTCACAATTTCCCTGTAGATACTCGCGTGGCAAGCACGATGCAACCAGTACATCAACACACCACATTCCCAGCCACTTTAGTCAGTGGAATTTAGAGTCCGTGTGTATCTGGACATCCAAAAAACAGCCCTATGGGAAAAATTTTGTGAAGATGTACACAAAATTTTCCTGACCGCGGTGTATGTTACACCTCACTCCATGTCACGCGGTTGGCTGGACCTAGGCTTTGAAAGCAAAATCGCAGCAGATGAGGCTGCAGTGGTGTGCATAGTGGTTGACCTCCCTGAAGGGCAATGGGTCGTCAAAACTAAATGCACCAGATGGACAAAATCAAACCAAATTTTCCTCACATTTGACTTTTTGCCTACTACGGTAAAACGTGACATTTTGGAGCAACACCTGAAAGATGGTCTCGCCATATATGGCGAAATACAATATTTCAAAATGCAACATTTCATACTGATGCCACACCTGTGCACCAGCAAAGCCATCGCAGTTCTGACCCCAACTGAGGAGATTGCGAAGGACCTAACCCAGATCCTGCACTCCACCTTTATTGACATCGCAGGGCATACCACCCACCCAAACCAGGTAACCGTGGACAGCGCGCCCCCCATTTGCACCCACTGTGACGCGTTCAGCAATAAGGCACACGCATGCCCCATCAAAGAGGGCGTCACATTCCAAGAGCACCTCTCGGTGGCCATGACCAGCGGAGAGGCACACTACAAACCAACCGCAAGCACCAAGGAGGCTTTCCCGTGGGGAGCACAAGGCTGCTACCTATTGGTAAAGACCATCTCCCTGCAGGAGCGGAAGAAGGCCAAGCAGGCCCATAGGGCCACAGCCAAGGAAACAGCCAAGGCCAACACCACCATCCCACACTCACAACGCCAGGAGGACATGGAGACCTTCATGGCGGAAGCAACTTGGGAATCCATCACCCAATCAGATTGGGAGGCCCATGCTGAATGGGCCACTCAATCCGAGGATCCAATGTGAGATTCAATCTCACCCAATTGTTGCACCCAAGCCCCAGTCAAAACTGACTTGGGACCTATCCCAACTGAAAATTTTTTTGCCCCACTCAACGGTGCACTGAACTTATCCGCACCGCAAAAAATTTTTCCGACGTTGGGAAAACAAAAAGTGAAGGCCAAAGCCAACGCGACTCTTTCCACAAAAATTAACAAAAACCCTGATAGCGTTGCTGCTAATACCCACGCTGCTGTGAAAGCCCGTGGGGACCTGGAAGAGGCTGGTGGGCCTGGAGGCCCATCCCCTCACACCTAAGGTGCGATGGGGGAAACCTTCACTCTAGGGATGCTGAATATCACTGGACTCAAGGCCTCCCTGTCCCAGTCTAGGAAACTGAGTTTTTACAAAACAATTTACCCGTGGATATCCTGGCCATCCAGGAGTCCCACTGTCCACAAGGTTCTGAGGAAGCTTGGAAAACAATGCTCCTACCATCCCTATCCTTTTGGTCAAAGCACTGTGGGGTGCTAATTCGGAAAAACAATTTTTTCAAATTTATATCTTCAGAAACATTCCTAAATGGCCGAGTGCTCGTTGTCACCTTCTCATAGGCCGATGTTGCGCACACAATCATCAACATTTATGCCCCAAATGGTGTACATGAGCATCAGGAATTTTTCTCATTGGTCAAATCCCTTCCGCTACCCCCTGATTCCTTCCTAGTTGGCGACATGAACTGTTGGCTAACCTCACCAACGGACCGGTGGCCACCCTCACCCCACGCCCCACAGGGTCACATAGAACTACGCATTCTAAAAGCCACCCTTGGGTTAAGGGATGCGCTGCCATGACATGCCCCACTGCTCAAAAACATGACGCATCCCCACGTCCATAACAGCCAATTAAGGTCCATGACCCACATCAACCTTATTCTAGCACCGGCGAAATTCTAACCCCACATCTCCCACTTCAAAACAACGAAAATGGAATTCTCTGACCATCGACTGGTCTTGATAACATACCACTTACCTGTCACAGTTGCAAAGGCCCCACATTGGTGCAAAATCCACCCCCCGAGCTAGCATTTCCAGGATTTTCCACGTGGGTGGAAGAGGCAACTTTGGCAGAATCAGTTTGTTGCGTCATTTTGTGTGGACCCCATTTCCACATGGGCAACTTTCAAAGAAGACACCATCCGCCACTATCGCCATCTCTCCTCCAGACACTCACAAGCCACATTGGCGGTTATATTGCACACACTGGCAGAATTGGCCCACTTGGAGTCCAACATTCCAGCCACAGGATATAGCCCTGCATGGGGCCGGAAGTGGGCAGAGGCAGCCGCCCACCTCAATGCACTCGAAAGACAACATAAACATTGGGTTTGTGTCCAATACAGGGCCACACGCATCACTAAAGGCGACAAGTGCACCGCACACTTCTTAAAAAAATTTTCGCACAATGCCAGAGTGTGGCCTGCACACAGGTGCAAAGATCGGATAATTCCATTGTGGACACACTGGCCAAAGTGGCAATCAAAACACAAAGATATTACTCCAAGTTATACCGAGCTGAACCAATTCAGCTGGCCAAAATGGCGGAAATTCTCGACCGAGCTCATATCTGCACCATTTTCTGATACCCAGAAATAATGAATTTAATTACTCCAAATGAATTATGGACAGCCATTCGTGGTGCGCCAAACCGAAAATACCCAGGCCCAGATAGCATTCCATATGAGTTCTACAAAAAATATTTTAAATATATATCCCCATTGCTGCTAGCCTCACTCAACCAAAGCCTGTTGGAAACGCGCCTCCTACCAGGAGGACATGAGGCCTTTTTCGGTCACACTCTTCAAGAAAGGGGATAGGCTAGACTTAGCCAACTGGCGCCCCATTTCTCTAACAAACACAGACACCAAAATTTTAACAAAAATCATGGCTAACCGTTTAGGGACTGTAGCATCTGCCACCATCTCTCCAGAACAATTCGGTTACATCCCCAGAGGGTTGATTTGGGATAACGTGCACTCTGTGACTAATGTGTGTCAGTCCACAGCCTCTGGGGCACTTGTATTCTTGGATTAACAAAAGGCCTATGATAGAGTAAACTGGGAATACCTTAGGGCCTGCCTCCAACAATTCCGCCTACCTCCCCGCTTCATTAACTGGGTGATGCTGCTCACGGAATCTGCAACAATGGCAGTGCGCGGCCCAGGTTTCCTAATGGAAGTAGTCTGTCCTCAAAGGGGCCTGCGACAAGGGGACCCCCTGAGCCCACTCTTATACAACTTCAGCCTTGACCCACTACTGCGAAATGTGAATGCTCAACTCACTGGGGTCCATGTGCCAAGCCAAACCCCAGTCAAGATGATGGCATTTGCAGATGATTGCGTGGTGGGGGTGTCTAATAACAAAGATGCACGCGCGCTTGAAGCCCTCATCCAGGAATATTCCCGGGTAAGCAACGCGGCACTGAACGCCTCCAAAACCGAAATCATCCTCCTTGGTCGGTTTCAGAACTGCTGGGCCCCAGCAAGTAGTTCCCAACCCAGCCCATCTACTCGCCCACGTCCAAGCCTTACTAACTCAACACACACCGCTCCACTGGTGCTCCCCTTTGTGCCACATCCTACCATAGGACCGGTACGCCATCTGGGCGTGTGGATGGAGGCAGGTGGATACGCGTCAGCAGTAATGGAGGGCTGTATACTGGACAACGTGACGAAGCGAATCGCCTCTCTCAGAGCCCACCCTACTACCCTCACTGGCAGGGTTGTTCTTGCCAACTCTATGCTCCTATCCAAAGTCTGGTTCGGAGCCCACGCCATCCCCTTCTCCTCAAGCTTCTTCAAATCCCTGTATGCTTTGCTGCAAGGATGGCTTTGGTCAGGACACCCTCCACCAGTATGGCTAGAGGTCATGTTTGGCCCTCATCATCATGGTGGCATGGGCCTGCTTGACTTCAAAGCCCATGCCGCCAAGATCTTGGGCACCTGGATCATGGCTGTCACTGCTCCTACACTCCCATCCCAACACTGGTCCCGCGCGGCCTGCTCCAACTTTTCCTGAGCCTTGGGCCTCAATGATCCATCGAACCCCCACTCCCTGATGAAATACCTCGCATCACACACATCGGCCACAGATCCTTATGGGACAAAAACCCACTACAAACGAATCCTACTCTCCATGCGAAGCGCAGAGTGGAGAATTCGTATTAGTGGACATACAACCAAAGAGGCCGCCCCTCTCCTCAGTTTACACAAGAGGTACAGGGGCTACCCATCCATGATGGCGTGATCCCCATTCGACCCCATGTCCTATCCAGGGTGGACTACCTGGACATGATGGACATCCCTTATTCCATTGAAACCCAAAAGACTATCTGGAAATACGCACACCATCCTCTGTTGCAGCCTCAAGTTCGCTCCCATGTGTGGCGCTGCCTGAGGCGGGTGTATCGTACAGCTGAGCGCTCTAACGCTTTACACTCATCCTGTGTCGTGTGTGGCCAGTATGGAACGCTGTTCCACCGCCTGGAGAAGTGCCCCACCTCTAAAGTGATATGGCGCGAAGTCCAACGTCTGCTAGGCCAGGATCAAACGCATCCCTTCAGTCTGTCAAGAGATATGTTTGCTTCATCAATGGCCTCCCCCTCCCACCCTCCCTCCATGGTCTGGTGGTTGAAATCGCCATGTGGACTATCCACACGATTGTCTTGGATGCCATCGCTGGCTCCATCCCCACCCTCCCTGAAGCTGTCCACAGATTCCGGTCTCATTTGGTGGACCACTTTCAAGCGTGGATGTTTGGATATCTCCCACCACGTCGCTGACAGCTGGTCTCCTCCTGGTTCCCAGTCTGGTTCATCAAAACAGACCCCTTCCTCCACACGTGCTCAATAGTGGCTACGGCCCCTTCACACGTTCCCTCCCCCTCCCCATAAGTGGCGTTCCCGCTGGCAACAAGAGATAGCATCGCTTCTCTGGGGTGCCTCCCTGGTACTAAGTTTTGTCTCGTCTGAGTCATATTTGGAAGTGTCCGTCCCATGGTCGGCCTTCCCGCAATAAATTTAAATTTAAATTTAAACATGTCTCAATTCCACATCCCCCAAAGAACTGTAAATTACCATCATAATCTTGATATAGCTGGTGCGGTTTATTGCCATGGATGTAACGCTCATCTGACCATCACTTGTATCCCCAGAACCAACCTGGGCAAATCTTGCTTCTACCCAACGTTGGTCCAGGGTGTGCTTCAGGTTAAGCAAGCCAGCCAACTTGGTTCTTTTGGCCTCATCACGCCCAGCTTTATTTTTTGCAATCAGTACACTATATGATGTCATTCAGCCAAGACATTACCCTTTAGTCTTTTTGGAGCTCCAATCCTTCCCTGGAGGATTCAGCAACCAAAATTCTATGGGCAGGGGCAACTTCATGGCGGAAATACTTGACTTAGCCTTGGGCTCTGCTGCATCTGAAAATAATTATGGAATGTGTCATTCAGGTCTTGTGCATGGACACAATTGCGTGCTGGTACACAACTGTTCTCCGCAGCATCAAATTTTTTCTAATATACCAGGTACTCAGCCTTATTTCTAATTGGCGAGAGGCTACATTTTTCTCTATTTTCCACTATGGTGTCCCATCCACGAGGTATGCCTCTGGGGTCTCTGTTGAGGGATCCTCATACAACTTTAGCTTAATTTCATGAAACATGGCAAATATAAAAATGATGGGGGCAGATCCAACTGATATGAGGCATGGTCCATTTTACTGAAAGTGAGGTAAGGCCCTATCCTCTTTGGCCCCAGTTTTTTGCATGGCTGCTTTTTTATGATATTTATAGCGTCAAGCCTCGCAATATTTCCCTTCTTGTATGACAATCCCACCTGTCTTTTACCTCCAGTGCTCTTTATAAATCCCTAAAGCCCCATCCAGATTAGTGATGCCCCTTGTGTAATTTCTTAATTTCTTAGCAAAGTTAACCACTGCTTTCACCTTAGATCCACAACTGGGCTCTATATTAAAGAAGGGACTTAATTCATAATTAGCGAATAATAAAGAACACCTAATGGTAGCATGTTAGGTGTTGTTATAAATTAAATTGGGCCGTGGGAACGTAGGGAGACCAATCAGTATGGTCCGCGGCAGTGTAACACTGAAAGAACTGTTTAAGGCACTAATTCACTCACACTTTATGCCCATCAGGTTGAGAGTGGTAGGCAGTAGAATTGCATGGACGATTCTGAAGAGTTTCACAAAACTTTACCCAAAATACGGATGTGAACTGGTATCCACATTCGCTAATAATCTCCTGGGTAACCCTTGGAGGGAAAACACGCGTGAGACAAATACTTAGCCATCTGCGCCGCTGTTACTGTTGTGTTACATGGAATGAAATAAGCGAACCTGGTAAACCGGTCCATCACTACTAAGATAGCATCATGCCCATCTAACAAGGGAAGCTTCACAATAAATTTCAACTGAAAGGGAAGTCCTGAGTCCTGCTTCTTTTTGGACGGGCAGCAACAACCCTACAAGAGGCTGACGATTGTGTTTCATCCTATTTCAAATCAGGCATTTCATTGAATATCTCGTCACCTAAGCCAGACACTTCCAGTTATATGTCCATCAGATCAACTCTAAAGTATTTGCCTTTCCTGGGTTCCCTACAGTTAACCCATTGTGTTGTTCCTTGATCACTACCAAACGGAGCGATCCCACAGGAACCCATAAACGCCCCTAGAACCATATCATCTCATCCTTTATGAGGTACCCCTTGGTTATATCTTCCTGATTCAGCTTTCATTTGGCCAGTATCATAGTATATCCTACTGATAGTGACTGGGAAAAGACAACCTTTCTGAACATTTATACTCCTCCATGTTCTCCAGTGAAGCAAGAACTGGCACACATGCCATGGTGGAGGGTCGCTCAGATACCACTTTACTAGGGGAATCACCAAATGGGGTTGTGAAACTCCACCTCCTTGGAATCAGGGGCTAATGCAGGGTTTTGGCTCAGAGCTTTACCCAAACAATTCTCCTTGCTCTTTATAAACTCATAGGAAAACGCAATTTGGGAAAGGGCCTCATGCCACTAGGCTTGCCGAGGACTTAGAACATGAGGATCCTGGTAGTACAATAAACCTAATAATCCATCTGAATGCATAATGGCTTGGGGGAACCATTTAGATGATGGCGCTAATAGTCCGAGCATCCACTATCTCCAACCTTTCATTGTCATAAGCAGCTTTGTTCAACTTGTGCAGGGACATTTTCTGAGAAAAATACCCCATGGGATGCTTGTCTCCATTTCACCCACATGCAGAAGTGCAGCAGCTATGGAAAAGTTAGAAGCATCTGTGGCCACTATAAACTCACTCTCAGGATCCACATGATGGAGAACTGACGCGGAAAGCAGCGTACATTTCTTTGCTTGTAAAGAATCCTACAATGTAAAGGACCACTGAAGAGCTTTGGCATCACTAGCTTTATATAAAGGCGCTGCTACCACAGAAAGACTTGGCGTAAACTTTTTTTAAGCAAAGTGCACGCCCTTAAAAAGCTCCTCAAATCCTTGAAAGAGGTTATCATGCGCCAATCACAAATTGCTTTTTTGTATAAAGTGATCATCTGGCCTTGATTGAAAATGATGTTGCCAAGGAAGGTGACCTGGGACTAGATATTCGTATTTGATTATTCTCAGGGTTGAATTTGCCGTCCTCAAATACTCAACTACTTTCCACAGGTGGATTTCATGGGATGCTGGATAAGGGGAAACAACATAATGTAATCCATGTAGGCTTCCGCGCATACACTCAGCAACTCCCTCAAGGCTGCATTAATATGACGTTGGGAGATTGCAGGTGCATTCTTGATCCCAAAAGGCATGACCCAAAATTGAAAAATCCAATTTCTATTCTAGAATGCAGTGAGCCATTCCTGGACTTTCTTGATGGAATTTTGATTTAATTCATTCAAGCAATCAAATTTGAGAAGACCTTGGGACTTCCTCAAATAGTTATCAATTTGTGCCTCCAATGGGATTGGATGTAGATCAAGGATAATAACATTATTCAAGTTACCATAATCTACGCAGGGACTTAAAGTCCCATCTGCTCTCTATACAAAGAGAAGGGTTAAGCACACTGGGGAGGTCTGCCAAAATATGGCCCCTTGGCTAGCTTCTCTATGACCCACACATCCAAAGCTGCCCCTCCCGTAAAGTTAATAAGTAGATGGTAGAGGAAACGTGCACCAATTCTACAGTGAGCTTGATGTCACAATCAAACTCAGAATCTCCTGGTAGGACATATTTAGAACCGCATTGTTGGGATTTTTGCCCATATTCCCAGCCTGCTAGATTACCAGGAATCGCTAGGGGATAATTCCCTAAGGTGAGGTGAATTGGAAATTGGTTGACCCAAATTTTAGAGTGCCTATGTTCAGGGGATTTTGGGATATTCGCCTGGTCATATCCATTGAGGATTGATCCAGATGATTACTTAAGATCTCGTTGGCAGAGTTGCGACAAGATAGGGGCATCTGATAGTGATTAATTATCAGTTGTACCAATTGGGATCAGTCAGGGTTCATCACTGACTGATTGGGAATGTTTAGCAATTTGCAAGGCGAGTGATGCTACCTCAACTAGTAAATTAATCAGTTGGTGCGTGACCTGCCTTAATGGGTAATAAGTCTCATTACCTAAGCAGAACACTATCCAAATTTGGTTGGTTCGCTTGGATTAAAAGGGAAACGTTAGGGACATGTTTTCCAACTCTTTACGTTTAGGTCTTGAGGATGTCCAATGATGGAATCCTAGCCAGGATGGAGAAGACCATCGCTGCCAATACAAGGATGGGTGATTTAACAGCAACGGCTGACATTTCATTGAAGAGGTGTCAACCAAGGGTTAGACAACCGAATCCCTACTATAAATTCCCTAGAATACACTCATAATAAAAAACAGGATATACCAGAACAATTAGATATATAGTTCTATAATTTTATCCGGTATATAGTTTAAGTAAGAAACTATTTTTAGCTTTCAATTGTTCTATTCTTCTCAAGGATAATATTGCTGTGTGCGATAATTGGGAGACTTTTAGGGAAAAGAGTAAAGATTTGAATGGGGATCTAGAGAAGAAGTAGAAACAATTGGGGATTGCTGCTGACTGTGTGTTGGACTGAAGAGACTGTCACCAGGGAATCTCAGAGAAGATTAGGTTGGACAGAACAAGGGAACAAATCCTTAAATCATGACATCTCAATTATTTTAGCGGGAATACTGGCTGAGCATTGGGTCGAGATATAAGAATTCATACTCAACTACAGATAATAGTCATCATACTATTATAACTGATAATCTAATATACTATACAATACAGACAAAGTGCACAAGAAAAAACCTGTGCATTAATAAGTTTATTGTGGTTGTTTGCCAATATTAACCCAAAACAATAAATTTTTACAAGTTGATGCTCACTACATGGGTGTATTTGAGTTAAAGAATTTATAAGAATGTCGTACAAAGATGAGTTATGAAAATAGTGGATGGAGTTAGACACAGTGAATCAGAATGCCCTAAACTCAGCTGATCATTGGGAATTTGCAGTCTTGGAAGATTGAGTCGCCAAGATGAAGGAATGTATCAACAATGTTGCAAGTTTTAGAAATGAGTAACTTGGGAAAGTAACTTCATTTAAGAAGAAAGAAGGGGACCTAGATCAAGAGGTCTTATATCTGAAAATGGAGCGAAAAGAGGATTGTGTTCGTTTAAGAAAATTTATTGCAGATATAGAGCAACTGATCAAACAGGTAAAGGAACTTAAAACTCACAAATGTGGTTGTGAACCAGATATGGTAAGCGATGCTGAAGAAAGAAGTCCTTGCACAATAATTTGGAAGTCGAATACCCTAAGGAACATGTCACCTGCTTTTGCTGCCATTTTGGAGATGATGCCTGAAGTCACTCCTCAAGCGAGCTGAGTGGCTGAACCTTGAGATTAGCTAGAGATAACTTGGAGGAATTTAAGGCAAAGCTGAAATTGCCAACGTCCATTGAAATAATGCCCCATTGTTTTTCTGACTGTTCAATATAACCATGTATGGCTATAGGGATTGTCAAAAGGCGTTGACGGTCATGAGTTGCCTAGACACTGACTGTCAGAACTTTGTGTTACCTCATATGGAGGGGGACAGCTGGTCGTACGCAGAGGCAAAGGCAGCCATCATGAAGGATATGGGATTCTGACGTGCATGTCAAAGCGCAAACAGGAGTTTATGGGAATTCAGTTTTATAAAGATGAGTCTTTAGCAAGCTTTGCAGATCAGTTCTACAGGAGTCGCAGATCCTGGCTGGAGAAAAAGTACTGGACGACTTCAATTCCAGAATCGCCTTACAAGCGGCCCTTCAGCCCTATTACAATTTGCATCGCATGATGAATTCCATGTTCATGACAGAAATAACTACCTCTCAAATGGTAGATAATTTGAAGATTTTGGGAGCGACATTTGATGCCATAATTAAAAGCCTCAAATCTAATCTAGCATGCAATTTGAATCCCATGAAGGGGAACAAATGAGCTAAAGGGATTAATAACCAAATCGTGCTGGGGAATAAGCCTGAAGACTTCAGACAGTTAATAAGAAGGAAAAGGTCTGCTACCAATGTGGGGGAAAGGACATTTTGCCGTGCACTGTAAGAAGCTGTAGGATCAAATCAACATGGTCCAGGCGAAAGAATCAGCTGCCACTAAGAATTAGGAAAAGGAGGACGGCCTATAAGGGGAACGGTCTAGAGCTGCAGAGAAGCCTGTTCCTCCCAACATCATGACTGAGGAAATTAATATCAGTCATCTGTTTGTAGAAAATGATGTACAGGATCAGCTGTATCAAGTGATCAATCTGATGTAAATGCAGTGGCCAGATCTGGGGTGAAGGGAATTGACTCCAAGATAATCAAGGAGGTTGTTCATCCATATACCTGACAGCTGGCGGACAAGATTCGAACTGTTGAGAATCCCAAAGAAATATCTGAAGTCCAATTAGATGAGGCCAGTTTGTCAATCCCCCTTAGTGCAATAAAAATCATTTCATGATTTATTGGCGCAAATTATTCACACCCTTAATTCAGCTAGTAACGCCACTATATACTCAGTAAAAACTATATTGCAATACTCCAAGTGTACTTATATAGACATACAAGTAAATCGAGTGCAGATGAGGGTGATTGTCAACAGTGGAGCACTCATCAACATTGTTTCGACCAAGTTGGTAAAGAGGATGAAGATCTCACCAGACTTGAAACATAAGAAGTAGGACGGGACAGATGGGCCAAATGCCACCATCTCCAGTGGAGCATATAGAACTTTGCCACTACAATTTAAGCTGTTGGTGGTATCTGAGCCAGCAATAGTTTTGGACAACCAAAACTATGACATTCTAATTGGAACAGAATATCTACGCAAGTATGGAGTTAAATGTTACTTTGAGAAAAATATGTTGACCATATTGGGTCAGACGTTATAATTTGGTAAATCAAAAGGATGGTGAAGCTCCACTAAATAGGAGAAACAACTTTTTTAATTTAATATACAATGATGGCATTGTACAAACTTGATACCAATTAGTTAGTAGGAAGTAACGTGAAATGCCAGCGGAAATCCTAGAGAACCGGGGAATTCCAATGAGGATCAAGAATGAGAGGATCTTACTGCCAGGATCGCAGATGATAGTCAACACAGGGCTGACATTGGAGATTCCTGAGCTGTTGTATGGAGATGTCGGAAGCCCCTGGAAGAAGTCCAGAGTGGAGCCTTGGGTGGCTCCTAGGATAATAATGCTGGGCCATGGAGAAATGCAAGTTCTCCTTGCGGATTTTAAGTGAAAAACTGATGAAAATCAGGAAAAATCGGATCATCACGTTTGTTCATATGATCCTGATGGCCAAACTGAGGAGATTCCTGATTTTGGGACTCTCAATGAGATGAGATTACTGGCCAGGGTAAATGAGAGTATCAACCTATTGGTTGATTGGAAGAAACTTGCTGATCTGTTGGAAGGCCAGCAAGAGGAGGTGCTCAAATTGTTTAAAAAGTATTGGGAAGTATTCTCACAGGATGACCATGATTTGGGATGCGCAAGAGATGTGATCCTCAAGGTCAACAACGGGGAATTTTGTTGATAAGGATGAGACCAATCCAATAATCATAAGTGTCCAAAGTGGTAGTGGAAGATGAAATCATCAAGATAGTGAAGCATGGGCTTCTAGTTCCATCGTAGAGTCCTTGGGCCAGTATAATTCTAACCGTGAAGAAAAAGGATGGCTCTAACCAGGTGGTGATCAACTACCAAAAGCTGAATAAGAACCTTTAAGAATTTGTATCCCCTACCAAGAATTGATGATGTGCTATACCAATTGGGAGAAGTGAAGTATTTTTCCGCAATGGATCTGATATTGAGATATTAGCAGATTGACTTGCCAAAAGAAGACCAAAAAATGCATAAGTATTACCGCGCAGGGGCTATACCAACTGATGAGGTTCCCCATGGTCTATATATTGCGCCTGCAACATTCCAGAGAGCCATGGATGATATACTGAGCGACTTGAAGTTGTCATGCATCCAGGTATACTTGGATGATATCGATTTGATCAGTAATAAATTTACTGATCACCTACACCACTTGGAAGAAGTATTCAAGCGACTGTCTGTGGCTAACTATGAAGATTAAGTTGATGAAGTGCCACTTCTTCAAAAAAGAGTTGGAATATTTGGGATTCATGATCAACGCTAGTGGATTTCATCCACAAGCCCAGAAGATAGAAGCCATAGAATGGATGGCTGTGCCAAAGAGTGTCTGAGACATCCAAGTGCTCCTTGGGATGGTCAGATACTACAGAAGATTTATTTGGGACTTCTCCCGATTAGCCAAGCCCTTATTCCATCTATTGAAGGAACTGAAAAAAAGGATTCATATGGAATGAAGAAGCCCAGGAATCCTTTGATGAACTACGCCGTATTTAATAGATTCTCTGATTTTGAAATATCTAAATTTCAAACGAGAGTTTATTATACAAACCAATGCTTTGTTAATGGCAATCGGCGCCATACTAAGCCAAGTAGATGAACTTGGGGATAAACATCCAGTGGCATATGTGAGCCAGACACTCTCAACCGCTGAGAGGAACTAAACCATAACTGAGCATGAATGCCTTGCGGTCATTTATGCCTGCAAGCAGTTTTGGGTGTATATCCATGGAATGCACTTTAAATTTGTGACAGTTCACTCTTCATTGCGTTGGCTCCATAATTTAAGTGAACCAGAAGGATAACTGGCCAGTGGGCACTTAAGATATAGGCTTACAATTATGGGACTGTTCACTGAGTGGGGGCTTCTCATAGAATGTGGATGGTTTATTGCAGTTACCAATGGTCCAGATGGTATACCCACAGGCGGATGAGCTATTCCAGAGAATGGTCGATGGAGAAATTGGGAATGAGCCTGAGAAATCCAAGGTACGCTATGAAAAGCAATGGAAAACACCGATACCATAGATGGGCAAGTGTTTAAGATGATTAATGAGAAGCAGTTATTATTCCCGAAGCTGTTGGAAAGAGCAGCTATCATTCAAGCTGCTCATAAGGTTGTTGGGCATGGAGGCCTGAGAAAAACAACTGATCATATTTGCCAGTACTATTACTGGGAGTCAATCAACTATGATGTCATAGACTATCTAGCTTGTTGTGTGGAGTGCCAGCTGCACAAGCCACATAAGAATACAACTGGATACTGACTGGTCCGCCCTGGATTTGCCTGTCATATGGTGTCCATCAATCTGATGGGACCACTGACAATGAGCACAGGGGGAGTCAAGTACATTATAGTTGCCATCGACCATCTGATGAGATGGCTTGAGATGAAGGCCTTAACAAAAGTAGACGCTACCAGCACTGCGAGGTTCATCCTGGATCAAGTAGTATATCAACATGGATGTCTGCAGGTCCTGCTTAGCGATAATGGGACAAACTTCATGTCTCATGTGATCATGA
>JAKSZP010012274.1:0-75404 GCA_022478985.1 Massospora cicadina
TTTCATTATGTACAACATGAAACTCCGTTGCAAAGCACGGGTATTCTGCTAGTTATATATATATATATGCCTCCCGAGTTCGATCCCGGTAATGGACTTTGGGTAGGGGACAATTTTGACTGTGTTGGTTTTGCGCGCCAATGCCCCAAACCGAGATAGCGAATAGCAAAGGTGGTCCATGGAGTTCCTGGCCTATCATACGCCGCGCATGGAGGTTTTCCAGGTTTTATCCTCCTTTACCATTTTCTTCACTTCCCTAATCGGTGCGGATCGTCCCCAGGTTGGCCCACCTCGAATAAAATTAGAAATATATATATATATAGATACATGCTATGGTTTGAATCTAATGATGTATCTTTTCTTAAATGCGTACTCACCTGAAAGTTTTTATTGGGTATACTTAACCCGAGGTTAGCTCATCTTGAGTACTATTAACCCTTTGCACTCAATTTATTTTCAAAGTTGTTGGGTGTCAACTTGTATTGTCACCTCCAGCGTGACATACGAGTGCAAAGGGTTAATTAGAAATTTACTTTTTTCATAAGTACTGAAAAATAATTTTTAGGCTAGATACTTAAAACTAAGAGTGATATTTCTAAATAATTAAAAGCATTTTGTAAAAAAAATTGGGAAAAAAGAACCTCCTTTAAAAAAAGCTCTAAAAAGTATGAAATAATCGAGAAATTAAGCCTACTCAATAAAACCCCTTTTGAAATCAGCGCCATATTTTAATCTGAATTATAGAATTTTGCTCACAAATACAAATTATATCTTATGTCTGGATTGGGTCCAAGTGTAAACTATAAGCATCTTAATATAAATAGTACTGAGTATATAAATTATAAATGGCTATTATAAGTGTTAAATATGGCGCCGACTTCAAAAAAGGGTTTTATTGAGTAGGCTTAATTTCTCGATTATTTCATACTTTTTAGAGCTTTTTTTAAAGGAGGTTCTTTTTTCCCAAAAACCTTTACTCCCAGCTCTTTTCCCCTAAAAAATTAGTGTATTTTTAAAATTAGCTCTTTTTCCTACTTTTATTAAATATTACTATCTTTATATATCCTTTTTGACCCCTTACTTTTTCTCCAAAAATAAAACTCATTGTATATATTTTATATATAGTATCTTATAAACAAATATTCTAATAACTCATTTTTTTAAATTTAGTTGGTTTTATTGGTCAAATTATACTAAAGTTACAGATCACCATCTACAATACTCATTTTATTAAATTTAGATGATTTTATTGGTCAACGTATGCCAAATTTACTGATCCCATCTACAGTAATTCATTTTATTAGATTTGGTTGCTTTTAATAATCAATCTAAGTAAATTTATTGATCGCTATCTAAAATAATCCATTTTATTAAATTTAGATGATTTTATTGGTCAAATTATGCAGAAACGATAGCCTCTATAATGATTTAAGCTCGTCCCGCTATGAGCTCATACTGACTGAATTTTGAACATGCCCCAGCCATAGGACATATCAAAAGTGCCTTGAAGCTATCGCTTCACCGATGCCGGAAAACGTTTATCCGGGGTTGTGTTAGTCCCACAAGTATCTATCGCTTCCGAGCCCATTTTGATATAATTTACTAAATTAATAGGCTTATACTTGCCCAATACTTACAAAAGTAAAATGGGACCTAAGTTGGAGCATCATCGATTTTTGGAGATGATCATCCAAATCGGTCCAGTATTTTCAGAGTTATGCGTGAACAAACATCTAAAAAAACATACAGGTCGAATTTAGAACCTTCTCCTTTCTCAAAGTCGGTTAAAAATTGAAGTTGATTGAATTCTATTTTTATCATGTGCTAAATACGAATTTTTATAGCGATAGTTAATGTGTAAATTTAACTTTAAATAGCTATGATAAAACAATTCGTAATGTTTTTTTTAGTACTAGATGGTCCCACAATTCGTAATGTTTTATTGGAATAAAAAGTGTGGATCATATGCGCCTTAAAAATCAAATATCCTATAAAAACCCAGGGGTTTTTCTTGAGAAAAGCTCTTGTTGATATTTTTCTATTTCTTGTATATCAATCTCAAGTTCATTACATAGTTCATCTAAGGCTTAGATAAAAAATAACTCATAGTATATACCTTCGTTATTTTTGCTGTAATTATTTTCAAATTTCGCTTGAGAACGAAGCAGATCATCTTTTGCCGGTAATGATTCTATTTTAAAATTAGTATTGCTATAATTCATAATACTTCTACCTATTCTCCTTCTTGCACGTATACCATCTGTTTCTGCATACATAGCTTCTTCTTATGTTTTTAAGTTAACACTAAAATTAATTTTACTCATGTGGTTATATTTAGTATGAGAATCCATATTTATCTTAAAATCATTATAATGTAGCTTATTGCTTGGTAAACCATTACTTCTATTTAATTCTTTATGAAATTTTGATGATAGAGAATTCAAATTGTCAAAGTCTACATTTAGTATGTACTAACTATTTACATGAGCTTTTTGTAACCAATTCCTCTTTTTTGTTTAGGCTATAATAATTTAGTTAATTTAATATGACTGAATGAGTTTTCATGGCTCTTTTAATTGATTAAAAATAGTTATTTTTTAAGCTTGCTATAATCTTTACTTATAAATAAATTGGTACTAAAATATGTATATATAGTTATTTGCCGCTCTTTGATTCGAAAACGCTTTTACTATTAAAAACTACATTTTACCTTTCACGCGGTTCTAAATTATTGAACGAGCTATATTTTTCATTTAATAGTTGGTTTTTGAGATTGTGGTTTTCAGATTCAAGATCATGCACTTTCCTAAAAATTATTATAAAATATGGATATTGACCTTTTAAGTTTTTGGGACTCTTTGGCTATAGCTCTAAACTTTCTTATTTCTTCATTACAAAGCTCAACTCTCTTTTTAAGTTCATCAATAACTTGTTCCCGGCTTTCAACTTGAAACTACCCTTTTAGCTTACTTGTTGTTTTTTACATTAACAGTTTCAAGAAGATTTTTAATTATATCTGAGACAGGCGAAAATGGACTGTTCTTCACTTGTGATTCCTTTAAGACTTACTCTCACATTTTGTTGTTCCTTTACCTTGGGAGCAATAAAAGAAAAGGAACACTCTGCTTCACAAACTGGACATCTTGTTATTTCTAGTTTACGATATGAGCTCGTTAGGCTACTCTCGATACAATAAAAAAGATACCTGAAAATTCATTAAATTGGAAGCACTTAGTGCAGATGATGTGTTTGCATTCTAGTAAGAAAAAATTTATTTGTATCTCATTTTTCAGGTTTAAGAGCTTGCATTTTGTGCACATTAAGGAGTTTTGAGTTGCACCATTTATTATCTGACATGATCTGTGGCTTGCTTTAACAACAGACATTTTGGTCTTTTTTCTACGTAATTTTAAGTGAGTTGTAGAAGCTTATTTTGAATTTCTTTTATATCGTAGAAGCATACAATCTTTATAACTATATTTAATAGAATTGTCTTGATAATCTTTTTGCTAATTAAAAATATAAGCTTACATTGGTATCTGTTTACAAGTATATAAAACTATATATAGTGCATATAGTAGCTTTAGTCAACTACTGAAAGTCTTTATCCAATATGTACGCCCCTAAGTAAAAGTTATGCTTTCACTTTATTTTGAAATTATTAATTTGAGGTTTTGTGTGATTATTAGTGTGGTTAATTAGCCATAATTAATATTTCAATGCATTTTTTACTTAGTTGATTATTTTCTAAGAACTCATTTAATTACCAATAAATAGAAATAATTTGTTTTTAGCTATAATAAGTTATAAGCTTATAATACTATAAAAACTAAAATTAGGTAAGCTAATACTATGAGAATCACAAAATCTTTAAATGGAGAGCTTGATAGTTAATTTTTAAAGTTTTGACTAATAATACCATGTAAACCTAGATTCTAGCTATCATAAAAGCCTGCAACTTAAGAGTTGTGAATATATCTAAATACAAATTTTTAGGCCAATTATTTTTCTAGTTCTAGTAATCCTAATCATTTGTTTGCTTATTATAGCTTTTTAATAAGTTTATCTTTTACAAATCATTTCTGTTTAAGACAAAGAAAGTTTTTTCTAAAATTTTTATATCTTACTAGCCAATCTACCTAGCTTCGCTTGGGTTTATAATTTACCAGATGATTATAATCAATTATTCTAATTTTTATTTTGGTAGATGGCCATCAATAAGTTCAGAAACCATCAAATTTATTGAATATTCCAGCCACCAACCACTTGATTAAAATCAATTAAAACTATCAATTATATAAATTATTAATTGTTAGCCAAAACTAATGATACTACAAATTAACCAAAAATTATCAACACTTAACTAAAACCAATTGTTGAACTTATAAAGCAAATTAAAAACTGCCAACTGATTATCAAAACCTATTTTATTTTTTAAAAATGATTCAAGTTTTACCTTATGGTAAAAACTTAAGTGCATGATATATGCCTTATAGCTAAAGGTTGTTAAAAACTTTCTTAACATTTTATCTACTGTTATAATAGGATACTAATGTTTTTTGTCATTTAACTTTCAAAAGAAAATATACCTGAGATGGTAAGATTACTTAAGTAATGGTTGGATTAGCCTAACCAAAACTGTGTATGACAGCAGGCTAGTAGCTGGTAGATAGATTCAAATTTATTTAATTTATATTAAATTAGATAGCATTTTAGTTGTGGTGGTTTAGGAAATTATCTTATAAATAAATTATTATAAATGCATGTTTATTTTCAACATCTACTCCTAGACTATTTACCAATCTCAGATTAACCTGATACAAATTTTCTATGAAACATATATATAGTTATTTAGTTGACTTGATTAGTACAATATTTCAGGTATAAAATTGCCAGTTTTTACTTATTTAGTTTTTATTATTTAGTTGATTTTATCAGTCAATTATAAAGTAAACTTTCAGATATCTATCTATATTACCTAATTTTATTTATTTGGTTGATTTAATTGGTCAATATATTATTAGTTTTACTG
Organism: Massospora cicadina; assembly: GCA_022478985.1. Lineage (NCBI taxonomy): Eukaryota > Fungi > Entomophthoromycota > Entomophthoromycetes > Entomophthorales > Entomophthoraceae > Massospora > Massospora cicadina. The sequence goes on from JAKSZP010012274.1 coordinate 5,033, forward strand.
ATGGCCATCTACAATTTCTCATTTTAGATTTAGTTAATTTTTAGGTCACTCTATAATAAAATTACTGATCACCATCTATAATAACTCATTTTAAATCTAGTTATTTAATTGGTCAATCTATAATAAAATTACTGATTGCAATCTATATTAATTCATTTTAAATTTAGTTGATTTTATTGGACAACCTATGCAAAAATGAACCACACCCATAATAATTTAAGCTTGTCATGATATGATCTCATACTTGCCTTGATTTTAAACATACTCCCCAGCCATAGGACATATATCATATCAAAAAATGCTATATTATTAATTGAATAATAATAAGGGGAAAGGGGGGAAATTATTTTTTCTAGCCAGAAAAGGTTTCAAACCTGTTATGGCATTTTTATACCACCTTAGTTTATAGTTACAGGTTGAGCAATTACACCTAGTTATTATCAAAAACCTATGAGCCTATTAATTTATATAGATAATGGAATTGATGACATATACAAGCACTTTTATATTATATATATTAAATAATAATATTATTTAAAAAATGGTATTGTGATATATCATTTTACTAGGATAGATTTATATAAAGTCTAATTAGTATAAGTCAAATCACCTAAAATTAAGTATTGTTGCTCATATTCTAAGAACTCTTTGTTGATACTTATTTTTGGAAAAGACTTTTATTATCACTCTGCATTATTTTCTTGTTATCACTAATAACTTGCAAATAATAATAAGCTTCAAAGGATATAAAAAGTAGCTATATAGTAGCAAGTGATAGTATAAAAAGGGTTAAAAGTTAGATTTAGAGACAAGTAGGTTAATTTCTATTAAAGAAATTTAGTAAAGAAGTGAAGATAAAGTGAATATAATCTTATGATGATGTTTGTAATGATACTGCCAGCCAAATAATTCTCAATGTATCAAAGTAAAGTAATTTTTTATTTTAAAGTTATCATTTTTCAGAAATCAATTAAAACTAAAATCAAACTTTGGTATTTAGGGCATATATTAAAATATAAGATCTATGTATGGTAAGTAGATACATTATACATTTATATAAATTAGACTATACAAGTAGATTTTATACTAGACCTATCAATTTTTAAGCCAAAAATAGTTAAAGTTAGATTCTGCTAAAAAGTATATATATACCAAAAATACTATATTTTATATACTAAGTATTAGTATAACTAGCTGATAATTATATTGTTTAGTCTTTTTGCATATCACTTTTCAATAAGCTATGATGAAAGCTATCAATAATAACATTTTTATCTATAACTTATAATGATAAATCAATAGTATAACAATTAAAAAATCCATAAGGATAAAATGCTTATTGATTAAGTCTATACTAGATAATTCAGGTTGTTAGATTCACTTAAGTCACTAGGAAACTGGTCCCAAGTTCTAAATCATTTATAATAATATTAATAAATGTAATTTTCTTTCCGTTCAATCTCACTCTGAGAAAATTTTATTAAAAAAGTGTTTAATTTTCTACTGCTGTCTGGCCACAACTACTTCTTAAAAAATGTCTGCAGATCCACCACCTGCTGCTCCAATGTGAGGTAGCTCTCCACTGCCTAGCGTTTTCTGCCCTATGGGCAAATGCGTTTGTATGGGGTCAAATAGCCCACTATCTTTTACAGGCTATTTTGTCCCCCTACAGAACTTAGTGCTCCACCTGGCACATATCCACTTTTCTTGCCTCCATCCTCTAGCCCTACCTCATTCCAATATCCAATTTTGCCTAAGAGTTGACTACAGGCATTTGCTCCCATATGTGACAAAGCAATTAACAAAGTAGCTACAGCTGTATTTGCACCAGCTGGTTTTATTGATTTCTGCTCATCTAAGGGCTATTTTGATGTTGATTTTCAAATGGAGGAGGATGTTCAGAAGCAGCTTCTACTCCTATAATTTACAGAAACACTCCAATCCTACCACCCAAACTTGCCTTCCTTCAGACACCACATTGTTGGTGTCCTTTGCATCCCTCCCATCTCACCTACCACCCCAGTTATTATATGATAAGTTGATGGTGGGGCTTCTGGATTATGAGACACATCCCAACCTTGTCTTTGCTGTTTTTTCTGGAGCAGATTGTCTTGCTACCCTTGTTACTGCCACCATAATCCCACACCACCTTATCATAGCCTAAAAAATCCACCCCCATGCTCATATTGCTGTGGCGCCTGAGCACACCTTTTGGGCTAGAGTGGATAATGGTTGCCAAATTTGTCCCCTCTGTTTCAGACTTGACTATTCCAAAAAAATCCTGCCCCCAAGCCACTTCCTCAAGTGTAGCCTCTGAGCCATATTTGGCAGATTCTGAATGGGACATTTTGTTGCACTCTTCTGCTCAATGTTCTTACTGAAGGGCCAGAGTGGGAAATTGGCTTTACCAAATCCACCCACATTATCCCACTTAATTTCACCCACACTAATAAGAACCTGGCCTGGACTGCCATTCAAACCCAAACAGCCCATTTGATCTCTGCCCACCCAAAATCTCTATCCACTATTTCTGTGAACCAAAATCCACAGGAATTATTGGCCAAGATTGACAAACAGGTAATGTTGTCACCAATGAGGACTCCAATGAACCTCTTGACCTGCTCAATTGAGTTTGGGCCAAAATTTTACAACTCTAATTTTGACAAATTCCCATCTTCTAAGTGATTCACTTCCAAATCCAATGCCATCCCCTGCCAAAGTGACCACAGCTCACCTTAGCAGCAGTGGCCTCACTCTATTGCCCAATTCTATGTAAAGAGGGCACAATCCATTTTTCAATTCCACCAGGGGCTGAGCATAGTCAAGTTCCCCCTGATTTCCCCAAAACAGCATAGTAGGAAATCACAAAATTGGCCACTGAAGCCACTAAAGCAGTCATGCATATGGCATAATTAGCAGATTTTTGACCCATCTGCAAAAATCACCTGACAAAGTCTCACCAAATTTTCCTAACTTCCCAAAGCCTGCATTCAAGCTGAACACCAAGTAGTGGAATTTGTTGAAGCTGTCTATCAAGCTGATCTTGAGGAAGGTAACCAACTTTTTGTCCACCTACATCCCCACCACGCTGATGCCCCCAAACCCTGGCTCTCCGCTTTTGTCCATTTATACAACTTCAATGATGATGATCAGCTGAATATGTATGTCAAAGCGCTGCCCAACCCCCCTCACCCTCTGCCATGGTGGGTTAGCAGTGTTCCACTGTCCTCCTGGTTGGAGTTTTATTTTGATTTTAGTTTTTTATTTGGTTGGTTTTTGGTTTTAATCCATTTGATTCTTTCACTCAGTTTTTTGTTCATTGAGTATTGGTAATGTCCATCCCCTGGTCAGTGTACCTCATATAAAATTTAGAATTTAGAATTTAAAATTAAAATATTAATAAATGTAAGAAAACTTGTTCTTTACTTTTAATACAAAAACAAACTCTAGTACCATTTAGCCCTAATAGATCAGCTGATATATTATGATAAAGTTTTATTACTATGCTATAGTTCGCTAAGTGTTTATATTAATTTTTAGGTTTAAAGTGTCAGCTCCAATATAGCTTATAAAGTCTGCAGATATTATATTATATAAACTGACTCCCTGAGTTTGATCCTGGTAGATAAACTTTGGGTAGGGGATGGTTATGACTGTGTTGGCGTTGTGCACCAATGCCCTGAACTGAGATAGCAAATAGCAAGGCAATCCATGGAGTTCCTGGACTATCATATTCACGCATGGAGGTTTTTCAGGTTTTATCCTCCTTTTCCATTTCTTCACTTCCCTTCATTGGTGCGGTATTGTCCCCAGGTTAGCCCACCTCAAATAAAATTTAAAATTATATTATATAAAAAATTCTATGATTCTTGATTTTTAATTAGTAAACTTGTGTTTATCATGGACAATCTTACTTACTGTTATAGCATGCTTAAGGTATCTTCTCTAATATATTAGTAAAGCTTGATTGTCTAAGTTGTAATATTTTTTGCTTATATACATTTCTTTCATGATTTTGACTGGTTTATATTATATTAACTTATAAAGTTGTTAAGCTAATATGCCTGCTCAAAAAGCCCTTTTACACAAAACATCTCACTGCATAGGTAATGATTAGTTTCTTTTTACATATAATTCACTATTAGTATACTAGAAAACTGTTTAATTCAATGGACATAAAGTTAATATGTATGGCACCTTTTCTTTAATATTGGAATGTTAATAAAATAAATTTGCACTTAGATTACAAGGCACATTGTTTGTCAGAGCTGCAATTGTCATATCCTATTAAACTTAAATAGAATTCTGTATGAATACAATGTTAGCCACTGATACCTTGTTCATTAATACCAGTGAGGGCTATTTCTAAAGTTGAGGCCCTAAGGAGCGTTGCATCATTAAGTTGGTAGAATCAAACCTTAATTATGGCACAAAGAAAATACATAAGAATCAATAGAAACTAGTAACTGTAATGTTAGTTAAAATGATGTTAGGACTTATATTTATAGAAGCAGAGAATAATATTTTTTAAAGATAATCTACCCCTAACCTGCAATATTTTGTGAGAGATGTTTTACAATGATAGGTCAAAACAAAGACATCACACCTTGTTGTTGTTTATAAAACGTTAATGAACTTAAATTGACAGGCAAGGGGTTAATACATTTATAGATGCTTACATCTTTCAATACATCTGATCCATTTATATAACTCACATTTTAGTTTTATTATTAGAATTAAACACTTATTTAGTATTTACTTAAAAATCACTAATATAATATAGTTTATACCCCTTTAAGTTGGGACCACCTAATATTAAAAATTATATTATTGTTTTAGGAACTTTTTTATAAAAATTGTTAGAATAGAGATTAACTCATCTTTATGCTTATTTTATGTTTAAGTTTTACAGTGGCCTTTAGTTAGATTAAAATTTGTATAAATCTAATTTTTTAAAGTTTAGTATTTGCACATTTCAGAAAAACTAATCTTAGTCTTCAAATATCAGATTTAATTTTTTACTTAGAACTTGCACTAACATAAACTAATTCTGTATTGATAAGTTTTTTTACAATAAGAAGTTTTACTAAAAACTTAGTATATAAATTACATATAGTATTGCATGTACTACTAGTTTTAAGATAGATATTAAAACATAAAAAACTTACTTAATCCTAATAAAGCATCTACTTTTAGTATAAGTATATTACTTTTTTTATTAAAACAAACCATATAGTTCTATAAGCTTATATATCACTTGTCAACCTATATAAATCTTTACAATATATAAAATTATCTATATATAATGAATGTTCCTTTGTTTGTTTCTTTTTTTAGTACTAGATGGTCCCAACCCAAGAGGGGGATTCATCGATGTCCTTTGTTTGTTTCTTTGTTTGTCCCATATGCGTTCCTATACCATTCATCCAATTGCAATGAAACTTTATTAAGTTGTTGTCACATGCCTGCTAACTGGATTCTTAACCAAATTGGAAATTTGGATGAGATATATGATGGGAATCAAAATTAATCAAACAAATTAGCGGAATCCATTATTGAGGAAAATCCCCAACAAATTTCTAGCCCTCTAAATATTGGGGATGATCCCAACTAATACAGTCACGTATTATTCACCCAAAACCCCCTAATATTGGGGTTCAAACCTGATCTATGCGGTGAGAAAATCCTATTTGACTAAGATGACTAAGTTTTGGAGTTTTGAATTACATTCTAAAAGTGGCAGGTAAGTCTCAAAGCTGGATAGTGTGGAGGGGATAAATATATTAGGATGGGATTTGGAGCAATCTAATCCCCTATATATCATATAAATATATTAGTTTGAATGGTGTGTTAGCCTCAATTCAGGTAAATCCAATTAGGAAAATAAGATTAGATTAAGTGTCCAGACTTGGGATCCTTGACAGATGGTCTAGACTTGTAGCATAACGTCAAGGCCCAGTGGACATGATTTAGCTACTTTGGGGAAACAAAGGCCCATCTATGGCTCTTAAATATTATAAATTAAATATATATATATATAAGTTATAGGTTGTCAGCAATCCAATGTCTTTATTAGAATATTTGGGAAGTCTTTTATAGGGTCAAGGGTAATTAATATATGCAAAAGTTGTTATTCTGATATCTATTAATAGAGATATCAGATAAATTATAATACTAAATAAAGGATTATATAACAAGGTTGCTACAAAGCACCCAATAAATTCAGATAGGAATGATTTCATCTCAAATCATATAGAACATCATCCCATAAGGTTCTAGACCATTTTGTGAAGTTTTATTAAATCTATTAGGCTTTTAGCCTAATACCCTAAGACTTGGCCTTAAGGAAAGTGTCAAGGTTTACCCCAGGATAAGGATTAACCTTAAAAGGGTAAAATCCTGAAAGAGCTCCCCTCAAGCCTTGTCCTAGGGGGGATCCTCTTCAACCAGTGTCGAGGGGCTCAATTCCTAAAGAAATTGGTGTTTTTAATTATAGTTACAAAGAGCTGAGAAGCCAGTCAACATTGTTAATTGGATTGGATTTGCTCACCTGTCAGAGTAAACAGGTCCTTCTGAATTAATTCTGCCCTTTGATCAATATGTAGAACAACTTTCAGGAATCCTGTGTGTAACAACGCCAAAAGACCATCAAAGTGGGGGGAGTGCAGATTAACTCATTGCGCGGGGTCTGTATCCAAAATAGCAAAACCCTTAGGTGCTGAAAAGATAACACCTACAATTTATTAATCCATCAAGGGCAAGAATGAGTCTCTGAAAGACCAAGGGAGGTAAACAGCCATTGAGAGTTTATATTCCTTAAGACATCTTTCATGGTGTTTCACAATGAGAGACCCACAAAGAGGTAGGGTTGGTAAATCTCCAGATATTATCAATTAAATAAATAACAAATGAATAAAATATCCTTTTATTGCACAGGGAATTCAAGTCTCATTTTTGGGTAAATATTGGCACCAGGGCAGGCTCACCCATACCATTTTGGTCCATTTGGAAAAATTTATAAGTATAAAAATAAGTTGATCAATTATCAATCAAGGAGTTAGTTCAGGACCTCACTAGAATTTAAAAACAATTATTGAAATTATCCTCCAGGATGTAATAGACGTTTTGCTTGCTTCCATCTTGGAGATGCCCCTGTAGTGAGCACCACTTTTGAAGTTTTTAAATTACACTTAAAAAATGGCAGGTATTATCTTAAAGTTACTTATATGGATTCTCCAAAAAGTTTCTAGTAATAGTAAAAATAATATTGAAAAAATGACTTAACCTTTATTAGCAAAAGGATTGAATATTTATATGCTTCAAAGTAGTTCAAGTATTATCAGATCTTTTCAATTGTTGAGAAATTGAATCTTATGATATCACTGGTTGGGATAAGCATGATCGTTATTATTAGGCTTGATAAAAGTGGATTCAGTAAGTTCCCCCTCTAATATTACTAGAGGAATATTTTGGTTAGACATTTTAGGGACGGAAGAATTCAGTAAAATTCCAAACACTAAGCCTGCTACAGAATCCCCATTTTGTAAAAATTATAGATCTTAGCTTGGACCACTTAGAAATGAACTGGGTAACCTCCATGATTTCCCTTATAATTTTGATTCCAAGCAAATAAAGATTACTCTCTTCTTTGCCATTTTAATTCAAATTAGCCTACCTCTATTAGCTTAGGGATGATCTTATATTAGGACTTACCACTCTAGACATAGTATCTGGAGTAAAGACTTTTTGGCTGAGAAAAACAAAAAGATATTTTTGAACATCCAGGAGCTTTGGGTCCCCTGGCCTCAAAAATTAAGGGATACATGGCATCAATCCCTGTGGTCCTAACAAAACTGGTGCTCCCTGCCAGGTACACCCCAAGTTCCCAGTGAAAACATAAAATAAATAAAAATGAACAATAAAAATTCAGTGTCAGATCTCTTTTTAGATCAGGAACACCTTAAACTCTTGGCAAATCTATCTGATATGATGTGTGGGATGAAACAAAGAATTATCACCCTTGAGCAACACCAACTAGAACTTCAAGATGTGACTACCAAGCAAGGGTGCTTATCCTGGCAGGTAAAACTGCTTCCACCCTAGTGCAGGTTTTGAGTTCAAAACCTGTACTGGCTAGAAAAATTCTTGGTGTGGTATATTTTTCCCAAGGTTGACCCACCTTGCATATTTTTATAAGATGTGACTACCAAGCTCAAAAGCAAAATTTGGCAGTAACCCTCTCATTGCCATTAAATTGGCCTTTGTGCCATCCATGATTGGGTAAGCTCAATAATTGAAGATATTAACGCCTTACAAAATAAAAAGGATGCCCTCCACCCCTATGAAACTTCCAGCAATATCATTTCCTCTTTAGGTGAAAACGTGACCCAATGTCAGTTAATATTGTTTGGCTATCAACCCCCCTGTGGCATATTCAAACTGACGTTCAAAGAGAAGTATGTCTCAGGTGAAGGAACATGTTTTCTTTCTTATTTTATTATGAAAGTGCTATGGAGGAAACCACTGACACCCAACGTCTCAAACACCTAACTGTCTTATTTGCGTAGCTCAAGACATTATGGTACCTCATCTAGTACATTTTAGACTTGGGATGACGCCAAGCCTGCCTTGCTTTGAAAATTTGAGATGACCATAATTAATCCAAAAAAAGCAAAATTTTTAATTTTATTCAAGGTAAGCTGATCAGGGGATGAACATTACCAAAACAGAAACACCAAACAAGCAAACCAAAAAACATGAACCAACCGCTCTAAATGAGCGGCAAGGCAAAGTAAAAAATGAATAACAACCTACTAGGTGGGGCAGTGGTGAACCGCTTATCCCATGGCGGAGGGGAGGGGGGATCAGGTAGATTATTGGTTTGAGATTCACCATTGAAGAGGCGAATGCTGAGAGCAAGGGGGTTGGGGCATCCGCAGGATGAGGTTCAAGGTAATAAAGATAATTGTTAAGATTGTCATTGACAATTTGGGCCTAGAGCATAGCCTCCAGGAGTTTGGCAACATGGTGTTTGGCTTGTATGCATGCGTCAAGAAACTGGGCGAATTTTATAATATAGGCTCTGATGATACACGTGGTGGGGGAAAATCTTCCAGTGCAGCAACATGCTTGACTGCAGTGGTGGCAGTTTCATTTAATCTATTGATCTCCTCTTTTGCAATGTCAGAGAATTGGGAGGGAATTGGGTGACATGTATCCCTTCCTTAAATTCAGTGACAGAGATTGTATGGCTTCTCAGAGATGGCAACTTTTGGGTGAAGCAACTGAGGCCTTGACAAGCTGATGGTCACTCAGGAAAGGGGTAGCGGTGGGTTTGGGGACATATTTCTTAGGTGAGAATGGTGCATCAAAGTCTAAAGGCAGAGAAGGTTTCAAATTAATTGGAGAGTGTTTAAGTGGGACAATTTCACCAGATTCTTTCACTTCATCTAATAGGTCCCAGGGATTTTGGTTGAGTGGGATTGAGTCAGAGAGACGTGGCTGTGGTTGGGTAAGTTTTGGGGAAAAAATTGTTTGGTTTAAATTTGGGTCCAAACCTGCTCCTGATTGGTTAGATTGTGAGATAATTGGCCAGCTTGGGTTTTATTTGCAAAGTTTTGCTAATTTTTTGAGCGCTCAGCTGGAGAGGGTGGGGGAAGCCAAAATCCCCACTTGAATGCCATTGGTGTGGCCTAATGGGTGGGCTTAGCGTTTTTGCATTGTTTGAACTGTATTAACATGCCTTTTAGGAATGGTCCAATTCATGGCAGAGGGGGCAAACTGTGCGGCCATTGTTAATGTGAGCCCAAAAGAAGTGATCTGGTGTGGGTGGGATATAGGTATGCGGTGGGATGTGCTGGGCTATGATTAGCTGGTGGAGGGTAATGGTGGCCAATGCCTGAGGTGCTGCTAGTTGCTCTGCACTGCTTGGGACAAGGAAGGGGAGAATGGGGTCTGTGTCATAATTGGACAGCCCTGTCATCAATTCTTCATAGAAAGTTTGAGGGGAAGGTGTGAGGGAAGGTTTGCAAAGGTCACTACAAGTGTGGTATCGTTGGGGAGACGTGTTTGGGTGGTGGTAATGGGTGTGTTTTTATAAATTAAGGGCATTGCTGCTTAAGCAGTCGCGTCCTCTTCAGTGGGGAAGCCTATATCAAAATAGCCCTGTAAGGGAGGAAGGTTGATAAATCTTGCTAGTGTAAAGGTGGCGTTGACAGCTTGATTATTGCTTTGTCAGCATAAAGGAAGAGACGTCCCTACTCGATGTGGAGGCAAAAGCAAATATTGGAATAGGGTAGGGCTAGGGGTGGGGTTGGGTTGGGTGGACTCGCACTAGGTGCAGTACTTAGTACCTTGGAGGGACAAATTGGCCAGTTGCATTTGGCGGGCTGGATGAGCCAGTCTTTACGCATTTGCCTGTTGGGCAGTAAATGCTATTGGGTGGAGCACTGCTGCCCCACACTGGGGCAGCAGGTGGTGGATCTGAGGACATGAAATGGAAGATTAATATGGTGAGGTGACGGTAAAAAATCAACCTTTTTTTTAAAAAATTGCTCAAAATTGATGTCAAGTGGAAAAACCAATATCCAAAAGCAAACTTTCATGGGTATAAGCCTTGATTGGGGAGAAACCACCACTGAGTTTGCTCATTGTTTTTACCTTAAGGCTCAATGTTGGGTTCAGGAAAACATCTTACTTTAGATGAAGCTATTACTGCTTTGTTTTCATCATTTAAATTTTTGCCTTACATTATACTTTATAATAAAGCGGTGAAGTCTAACTGGACGTCTCTCCTCCATGTCAAAGAAGCTATTTTGGAGATTCCTGCTTACCTACTTAAACCTACTGGTCCCAGGTTTTAATATTATTAACAAGCCTCAGCCTCAAGTGCTAGTGTTTACCCCCTGAGTCGCCTACACTTGAATTATAATGCACCCATTGCAAGAAAACCAACCGCACTGTAGACTTTGTTGCATTCTTCAACATGAGTTGACAAGAGATCAGTTAGTATATGGCAGGAGGCTCCCTATACTGGCAACAATCAAGTGCCTCAAGACTCTTGCTCCACCTCTAGCTCTATTACTAGAACTTTAAATGTTTTGTGGCAGCTGCGTTGCAGAAGCTGACGTACCTCTTTATATTCAAGAAAAATAAGATCTCCAGCATTCTTACTTTTATGTTGGTCAGTTACCCAAACAAATTTTGGCGGTCAGCTCTTCTATGGAAAGCCAAGCATTGGCAGATAAAACTTTTATATGCATTGAACAGCCCTGATCTTGGCTGCAACAGAATCTTCTGCTTGTATAGCTACAAACTCTAATGACAGTTTACTAGCTGTTAATTCCCAGTTTGGATCTTCAGTGGTTCGAGTAAAGGTAGTTGTACATAAGTTATAGTCCTGGAGATAATTGACACCAGTTCCACGGTTAACCTTATTTCCTCCTAACTTATCCAGAATATAAAAATGGCTCCAGACTTGATTACAAAGATGAATATATGATGGCTGGTAATCAGTCAACTAAGGCAATAAGAACCTATTCTGCCTTACCCCTTCATTTTTGGGAAACTTTCAACTACTGCCACCACCATTGCGTTAGAAAACGATACTTATGAGTTGCTTATTGGGGTCCACTTATGCGGGAGTTTAACTGCATCATCAACCACAAAGAAAAAAACCTGCCCTGCTAAGGTATTAAATCCTATTAATATTCAAACTCTACATCAAAAGTAAGGGAGCCCCAAAAATGGACATGCATCCTTAAATACCAGCCCTCCACTTGCAAAGTTGAATACCAAGTATTAAGGGAAAAAACTAAGTTACCCCTGGAGGCTGTGAATGCCAAAGACAGGATCCCTCTGTATACCCCTCATCCTATTACAATACCATCTGTCTCAAAAGTTATTGTGGATATGGGGATCCAAATTCTCACCCCTCCTAATCAGATTTTGGAGCTAAGTGGACACCCAAACCCTTCAATCAGAGAAGCGTTGACCTGCCCAGGGATTTTGGGATCTCGCCTATGTGAAATCTATCTCTATCTTATTAGGGAATTTAATGAATCATACCATCCAAGTCCTGCGGCATTCCTCTATTGCTTATGTAAAACTATGTCCCATTGAGTGTATTGCCAATGTGAGATGTTTTGGCTCCTTACAAGATTTAGAATTTGATCCTTTACCCACCATAGCTCTAGTCAAAAGCTGGATTGAAAATAATCTTACCCCTAACGATTTCTATAATGTTAAGAACCTCCTTGAGAATATGGCAATAAAATTTTCTCAGGACCAAGTGACTATGAGAAAATGTCTGAGGTAATTTAGCAAATTGAGACTGAGGCTCACCTTACATTCAAATACTGGCCTTACCAAAAATCCAAAGTGGAGGAAAATCAAGTGGCCTTAGAATTACACCAATTTTTGAAGGCCTGTTTACTAGTGTATTCTAAAAGCCCGTGGGCTTCCCCACTCCTATCAATTTAGAAGAAGGTGGTGGCCACCGTGTTGTCATGAGTTATTGCCACCTCAATTCTATTACAAAAAAGATAGCTATCCTCTGCCACCTAAAAAATGATTACTTATGCTTGATGTTGGGATCCAGTTATTTTTCAGCTATAAATCTTGCCAGCGGGTACTGGCAAGTCAATCTTCACTGAAAGATTGTGAAAAAATTGCTTTCATCTAAAGTGAAGGATTATTTGAGCCCCTATAATGCCGCGGGGGTTATGTAATGCCCCTGCTACATTCCAACGCGCCATAGATGGGCTCTTAGGTGATTTAAAAGGCTCCTGTGTGCTAGTTAATCCTGATGACATTACCATTTTTTCAAGAACCTTTACCAAGCACCTAGATCACCTCAGGCAAGTCTTTTAGTAGTTACGGCAATATTTATTAAAACTAGATTTCAAAATGCTCAATATTTCAGAGTGAGATGGATTTTTGGGCTATAAGGTTAGTAAAACCGGAATATCCCCAATGGAAGACAAAGTCTTTTCCATTACTAGGATGTACCCCCTAAATACCTATAAGAAGTACAACTTTTCTTAGGGATGGTGGGATATTATTGCTATTTTATTCCCCACTTTGCAGACACATCCAGCCTCTAGTATACTTATGTCATGAAGACAGAAAGATATGTTTAGACCGCCTGCCAGTATGGATGCCTAAGCACCCAAATGACAAGCCCAAATGCCAGAGGCACTGCTGCTTGAATGACAGTTATTTGAATGGGAACATATTTTACTAATGAGCGCTTGGGTCATGATTGTGAATATTAACCTGGCAACAAACCAAGCAAACATGATCCCAGGGCCTGCGAGTTTGGGAGCTGGGAAAAATTAGGTTGTGTAGGGTATTTAAATCTTGTCATAATAAAGGTTTAATTTGAGAAACAGGATTTTTTTAGTGAAAATAAAGGGAGAAAATCAATTATCAATTTTCTCTGTGTGTTATGACTGTTTAAGTAGATGACTGATTTAGGGAATAGCTTAATAAAGCTTGGGATTGGGGCCCTCAAGGATTTGCCTAATCTGGAGAACTTTGAGTGAGGAGAAAAACGATTTTACTCTAAACTGACTTTGCAATTGTTGGCGGTGGGCTGAGTTGTTATCAATTTGACCCTGGACGCCCAAACTGCAGTTTCACCACAAACCTCAATGGTTAGCACAACGGTGTCTTGCCTGATGGGTAATGGGAAACTCCAATGCCACCCCACATAGGGGCAGTCCCAAGAGGTCAGGAACAGGGTAAGGATATCTAACCCACCCGCACCCATCACTTTGGTGTCTGTTCAGCCAAGCGAGATGCAATGAATGATGATCCTAATTTTTATGGGGAGAATTCCAAGCTAGCGGCAACATTCAATGATGGGGGTACATACCAATTGGGCTTTGTCCTCAATGTTTTTGAGGGAAGTTTTGAATTTTCAACAACACTTCCCAATGGCTTGTTGCCATTGGCAAGTTTAACTGAGGATTTGTCGCTATATACATTCTTATCAAGAGGTACACAACTGTTGGGCTTTGTCCCAATGATTTTTGAGCAGGCCTTGAACCAATGCAAAATTTCCCAATGCCCCAATGCCAATGGCAAAATTAGCTGAAATATGACTCTTGGTTCCCATTTCTGAATTTGTAAGCCTTCAGGCTTTGTTGCCAAAGATTTAAGGTTTCTGAATCTTAATTTTGAGGTCTCAGTGTCATCAACTTCATAAGATCCTTTTGACCCATGGGGGTGGCAGCTTCCAATTATTTTGGTGCAAATTTTCTCAATTTGCAAACTAATTTGGCAAATGTAATTATTAGGACAGGTGGTGGGATCTTCAAGGGAGGGCTGTTACCCATAGCTCATCTATCACATGGGCAAGATTGTCCTGTGAGACAAGTGGGACAGCTGCCTATTTGGCCCATTTTTTCGTTGAGAACGGAAACAACACCCAGTCCAGGCAAAGGGATGCTCCCCCAGACTTACAATTTACTTAAGAAAGGGATACTTTTTTAGTGGAAAGAAGAATAGCAGCAGGTCTTTGACTTGCTACGCGTCTCTCTCTCCCACTCTCCAGTACTTATTCATCAAAAGATGATCAACCCTTTCTCCTCTTTACTGATACTAGTGATAGCCATTGAAGCTATACTATCTCAACATGACGAAAACTTAGTGGACCATCCTATCGCCTACTATAGCAAAACCTTATCCAGAGCCAAACGCAACTATAGCATTACAGAACGTAAATGCTTGGCAGTCCTACTGGCTATTAAGAATTTCTGACCTTACTTATATGGGAAATATTTCACCATAATTACCAACCATGCTTCCTTGTAATGGCTATTGCAAATGAAGGACCCCAATGGGATATTAGCCTGGTGGAAGTTAAAACATCAAAACTACAACTTTTCCATTATCCATCGACCAAGGACCATACACCAAGATGCATATTGCCTATCCCAGCTTCCCATATTAACTTTAACTGACCCTTAAGAGGATAAACTCTACATCCTTTTAACACAATCACATTTATGGAAGGACAACTTCCTGACCCTTCAAAACTATTTAGCAAAAAAATTAGTCAAATCTTCAAGTCAAGATTGGCCAGATGCACAAACTTGTGTTCAAAAATTGGGTACCCTATGTATAACCTTCAGCTCAAACTGACGTCATATTGGAGGACATTGGCAAGTTGGCCACAAGGGAATTCAGAAAACCTACCAGTGGCTTAAGACTAATGCTATTGAGAATTTATGCTTGTTTCAATCCAAGATGTATTAGAGTTAAACCTGGTATGTAAAAGTCAAGCTGGACCTAATCCCTGACCTCAACATCCAGTGGTTCTACCCTGTGAACCCTTCCATACTATTACTAATAATGTTGTGGGACCCTCCCTCGAGCCTCTAATGGTTGTTGATTCCTCCTTCTAGCTGTGGACCATTTAACTAAGTGGATCAAAGCTGTATCTTTACCCTCAGCTTCAGCAAAGGCTACCACCACGTTTTTGTATAATCAGATTATTACCCAAAATGGGTGTCCTAATACCATTCTTTCCAATAACGGGCAAAACTTCTAATTGATACTGATGAATGATTTAGCTGAACTTATGGGAACCACACATGTATTCTCCACCCCCTACCATCCTGCAACCAATGGGATGGTAGAGCAGGAAAATTGTACTCTAACTGTAAACTTCCGGAAAATGGCTAAGAAAGACCCCCTTCATTAGCCACAATATCTGCCTAGTGCAATTTTGGCCTATGGTATAAGCTACCATCAAATAATTAAGATGTCGCCCTTCCAAGTGTTGTATGAAAGAAATCCTCAGCTTCCTTTTAAAGTGCAGGCTATGCTTGACCAAGCCTCCCCTGAAGCCCTTAAAGTCACTATGCAAACTATTGCCAATGAAATTATCTGACTTTAGGCCCTGGATTCTGAGAACCTGTTTACTACAACTAGTATAGAAACTAATCAATTTAATGATAAGCATTACCCCCTGAACACCTTCCAACTAGGTGATCTAGTCCCTTTCTATCATCATCTGCCTAGAGGTTGTGACAAAAAATTGGGCACCAAATGGTCAGGGCTTTACAAAGCCTTTATAAGCAGGGAATTGAACATCAATTGTGGAGGTCATTCAAGGTACCATAGTAAACCGCATACATAGTCACTTTCTACATCCGTTTTCCCCCTACACCAAGATCTAGAGGGTGACGTTGTCAAAATCTTACCCAAATTGGAGATTCAGATGAGGCATATGATAAGAATTGAATCTTAGCCATCAAAATAGCTGAAACTATTATCAGGGATAAACCCTGAAGAATTTCCAGCCCTCTTGACATTTAGGACAAACCCTGACTAATATAGTCACATATCTACTCGCCCAAAATCTCCTAATATTGGGTTCAAACCTGATCTATGCGGCAACCAAATCCTATTTGACTGAGATGACTAAGCCTGCTACAGAATCCATATTTTGTAACAATTATAGATCTTAGCTTGGACCACTTGAAAATAGACCGCATAACCTCCCTAATCTCCCATATAATTTTAATTCCAAGAAAATAAAAATTACTCTCTTCTTTGCCATTTTAAGTAAAATTGGCCTACCTCTATTAACTTAAGGACAATTTTATATTAGTCTTTAACACTCCAGAAATAGTATTTAGAGCAAAGTCTTTTTGACCAATAAAAGTGAAAAGGTATTTCTAATACCCAGGAACTATGGGTCCTCTGGACTCAAAAATTAAGGGAAACATGGTATCAAATTCCGTGGTTTTGACACCTGCAAAGGTTTCTGAATTAGTTTTTTATATAAAAATTATAATAAAATAAAAAGTTTTATATTTAACAAGTAAAAAATCATATATCTTATAATGGTAATCAGTATATTGTTACAGCTAAGCAGTTTGACAGTCAGTTGATTTGATAGTTGATATGGGTTTTCCAAAAGATTGGTGGTTTTGGGTTGATCCTTAGCTTGGTGGTTTTATTAAACAGTAATTGATTGGTTTTTTTGATAAGTTAATTGGTTTTGGTAAGTTGTTGGTGGGTTTTTGTTTTTCAACAAGTTTAGTTTGAATTTATTAAACATTTGGTGATTGGCTGATTTGTTATGTTCAATGGCTTTAGCTAAGCAGGTTAATGTTTTATCTATGATTAGCCATGTTCCCAATAAGATTTCTCACCACAACATATCATGAACCATTTGACTATCCTCAAATTATTTAGGTTTGGGTGAGCAATTTGGTGAATTATTATTATATTTTTAATTCTCAACCACTTGGCCATATAGATTGAACCTATAAAACTCAATGGTTTCAGATGTCAGTCAGTCAGTGTTAGTATTTTATTAAGTAGATATAAAATCTAAAATACTCAATTAAAATCATTTGTTTATTAACCTGAGCAATGCTGGGTAATACCACTACCTATCTATAATATAATAACCAATTTAGTTATTTCAGATTCGTTTTTTATTAACCCTGGGAAATTCTGGTTAACAAACTATAGAAAGCCTAAAAAAATAATTCTAATCATCTGGCAAGCTACAAACACCATGGCAAGGTCTAAAAATTTACTGGGTTTTGCTATTATTCTCAGCTGGTAACCCTAAATTAATTAACTGCACAGGTTCAGTGTTGTTCAATTCTTCACGTTGTCTGATAGTGATATGTATTCATTTTGATAATAGTATGGAGACTGTTATCCATAGTTGAATAAAGTACTAGTATTGGGTCCAACGCTTGACCAATATTATCTCTTGAAATACTTAAGATGTCCTCAATAAGATTTATTCCCACCATCTAGTACTAAAAAAAAAATAAGATTTATTCCCTTGTACCACCTAACTTGATCCATGCTCAGATCCTCATTTATGGTTTTTCTCTGGTAACACACAGTCAGCAGCAATCCCCAATTCAGCTTCTCTTCTCTGGATCCACGCTCAAATACTTACCTTTTATTCTAAAAAGTCTCCCAATTAAAGCACACAGCAATAATTTCCCTGAAAAAGAATAGAATGGTAAAGTGTCCTGTAAAGCATTGATTTTATTTAGTAACTCTTAGCGAAATTTATAGTGGAAATTTGGCGCCCAACCCTCATTTGGCACCTCAATGATGAAATGGCAGCCGTTGTCATTGAATTACCCAGAATCATCTCATGAGCGATGGTATTCCCTATCCTGGCTAGGATTCCATAATTGGATATCCTTGAGACCTAAAATGTAAAGAGTCAGAAAACCTGTCCCTAACATTTTCCTCTTGATCCCAGTGAACCAACCATATTTGGCAAGCAACCTGCTTAGGTAATGTGACTTGTTACCTATTAATGCAGATTGTGAACCAACTATTTGATTTGCTAGTTGCAGGCGGCATCACTCACCTCACAACTTAATACTTAAATTCCCAACCAGTTGGTGATGAAACCCAACCAATACCAATTGTTACACCTGATAGTTAATCATCAATCAACCATCAGATGCACTTATTTCATCAGCAACTCTGCCTGACAAGATCTTAAGCATTCACCTGATTGATCCCCAACAGATCTGACCCAGGAAAATTACCTAAAATCCCCCAAACATTGCTACCATGAAATCAGGGTCAACTGATATCCAATTCACTTTGCTATAGGGAATTATCTCCTAGCAACCCCAGGTAATCTAGTCAGCTGGGAATATGGGCAAAAAACCCAACACATCCCCCCTCTTGCCTAGATTTCCAGAGAGAAAAGGATAGGGACAGGAGAACACTGCTTTGGACACTCAGTAAAAAACTTCTTTGTTCAAGCAGAGTATGGTCAATCAGTACTTGACACTGCTTGGGATGACCTTTGGCATGTGGCTCTCTTCCTCTTCCTCCTCGCTACCACCTACTTAGAGCACAGTTCCCAAACCTTCTGTCATGCCAGGCTGATAAATTTACTCATGATGATATTAATCCCATGATCCAGTTTTCCCCCTGTCCGGGAATATGACTCACTGTCATATTCAGGATACTTGGTCCAGTGTCCTTGATTACCTGATTTTCTCCTCATCCTTGACAGGTGATTATTGCCATCAATGTTTATTTTGCAGTGTAATTAAAAATGCTCATTTATTATCACTCTTGTTATTTTCTCATATTAACCTCTTGGCTCATATTATTCTTAATTCTTCTCTGGAGAGCTTATCCCATTAATTTTTGAGATTAATTTCTCCAAAAGTGGATCCTAATTGATTTCAGAGTGCATTATGTTGACTATCATATAAGTCTGACATCTCCCCTCTTGTCCAGCTCATATGTCAAATTCTGAGTCTCAGTACCAACAGCTGCTCAATAGCTTGTTTGATAAAGATCTTTGGCTCTTCCAGATGATGAGTCAATCTGCACGTTGGAACCATTTCTATGATCCTTCCAGGAAACACACTCCCAGTCAAATATCCATGGCCAGTCCTTCTGTGGAATTGTCAGAAACAGTAACCAATCCTGATGAAACAAGGTTAGCGATTGTCTCAAAGGACTTGCGACCAATCCTTCCTCTGTCATTGATTCCCAAGTTAGATTTTGAAACTCTCCTAGATTCATCTTCAAATGCAAATTCTCCTACCATCATCATTTAACCTCCTGAAGCAATGCCTTCCACTCTTGTTAACTTGTTCCTCACTAGATCAGACTTGCTTCTGGAGTTCCCTTTCAAACTCAGTCAGTATTACAAGCCAGCTGTTTTGGACACTAAACTAGCCATTGGTATCTTCCACTGATAGTTTTATAGGGGTCATGATTCAACAACTCCCGCTTAGTATCCTTTGCTTGATGACAGCCCATATGTCCAATGTTCTTGATGAAGCCCATCAGCAAGCGCTCAAGACCAATCTTCCAACGCCAGTGCCATATCAGGATTACTCAGGGTTATTCACCAACTGCCTCTTCTTGTTCTGTTGCTTCCCTCCCCAATCTTAGGTATCATCTTTGGCATGTTCTGAAATTTCCATCTTTCTTACCCTAGTCAAAGTCTCGCAGGGATCAGCATCCACCTAACAAACTTGGTGTTGAGTGAGTCTAGCCCTCGTTAGCATTCACCCTCACATAAATTTTTATAGGTTGTTTACTCCTACTATGATCCATCCTCCCTCCCCAAGAGGTGACATAGGCAGAAACAACCCCCAAGTCAAGGATAACCAATTTAAATAAAAATGATAAAAATAAATCTTTTTCCTATGCATTTTTTATATTTTTTCCCAATATTTTTGTCAATCTTTTTTTTTTTTTTTTTCCATGAGACTTGACCTTTTTTGGTTCAGAGGTCCAATTTTTTATTTTGTTCCCCCAAACTGGTTCCTAGGTATACTTAGACCTACCAGTTTTCTATGGTTCAGAGGTCTTACTTTTTTAAGACTTAACCATCTAGTTTGGTTCAGCAGTCCTTTTTTCAGACTTAACCAAATCTTCAGGACATAACTAACTTAATAGTTCAGCAGTCCTTTGGGAACTCTTTTTTCATTATTTTTTTCATCGATCCATTGCTTTAAATACTTAGCATAAACTCAATTTACTATCCTTCCATCCAAGATGCTCTTAATGGAGTAGGCGTACATTGACATATTTGCAATAATTTTGGATGGACCTTACCACAACGCAACCAACTTGTTTCTTCTCCCAAAACTATGTATATCACAGTAGGAAACTCTTTTTCCTATTCAATTATTTTGATAAGGCCAGTTGGTTCTTATCATCTGTCATTTTTGCTCAAATCCTTTTCTTCAAAGTTGTATCAAATGCTTGCAATTTCATTTCAATCAAGATATCTGTCAATTGGTTCAGGTACTGATTGGCACTCATTCCCAATGTTGGTTCCACCACCTAATATAAAATCAGTGGCAATGCAGCCAACCTTATGTATAGCAACTCAAATGGCGTTTTTCCTGTCGCTGTATGGTGACTTATATTGTAGACAAACGTCACTGAACTAAGGTACATTCCCCATGAAGCACTTCTTCCTGCGACCAGCTTCCTCAGTGTTACAGCCAAAATCCCATTGACTCGTTCTACCAGTCCGTTCATCTCCAGCTGGTAGGGTACAGACATGACTCCTCAGATCCCCATTATTTCACAGAATCATGGGATCACATGAGATATGAAATTTGTTCCATTGTCACTCATCAGAACCTGTGGGCATCGATGTCATTATACTGCTTGATCTAGAATAAACTTGACAGTGCTTGTAGTGTCTACTTTTGCCAGGACCTTTGTCATGAACCATCTTTTCAGATGGTCAATCGCAACTATGATATACTTGACTCCCTTTGTGCTCATTGTAAGTGGTCCCATTATGTTGATGGACACCATATGATAATCCAGAACGGGCCATTCAGTATCCAGTTGTATTCTTATGCAGCTTGTGCAACTAACACTCCACACAACAAGACAGATAGTCCGCGACATTGTAGTTGATAGACTCCCAGTAGTAATACTGGCTCATAAGATCAGTCGTATTTCTCAAGCCTCCATGCCCAACAATCTTATAAGCGGCTTGAACAATAGCCACTCATTTCGATGGCTTTGGAAATAGTAAACGCTTCCCATTGATTGTCTTGAAAACTTGTCAATCCATGGTCTCAGTGTTTTCCATTGCTTTTTGAAGCGCACCTTGTATTTCTTGAAGTTTATTCCTGATTTATCCGCTGACCATTCTCTGAAATAGCTCATCCTCCTGTTGGTATACCATCTGGACCATTAGTAACCACAGTAAGCTCTCTGCATTCTGATGAGAAGCCCCAGTTTGGTGGACTATCTTATAGTCATAGGCCTGTAACTTTAATGCTTATTGGGCCAGTTGTCCTGGTTCTTATAAATTGTGCAGCCAATGCAATGAGGTTTGATCAATCACCACTTTGAAGTGCGTTCCATGGATGTACACCCAAAACTGTTTACAAGCATTATTGACCGTAAGCATTCACACTCAGTCACAATGTAATTCCTCTCAGCGGCTGGGAGTGTCCAGCTCACATATGCCACTGGATGTTCATCCCCAAGTTCATTTACTTGGCTCATTATAGCGATGATTGCCATCAACAAAGCATCAGTTTGTCTTATAAATTCTCAATTAGAAAATGAAAATTTCAAAATTGGAGAATCTATTAAATACTGGCGTAACTCATTGAAGGATCTTTGGGCTTCTTCACTCCAAGCAAATCCATATTCAGATTCTTCAGTAAATAGAAAAGGGGCTCATGATTCTTGCAAAATCCCAAATGAATCTTCTATAGTATCTGACCATTCCAAGGAACACTTGTATATCTCAAACACTCTTTGGCACAGCCATTCGCTCTATGGCTTTGCTCTTCTGGGCTTGCATCTGCAGTCCACTAGAGATGATCACAAATTCAGATATTTCAACTCTTTCTTGAAAAAGTGACACTTCCTCAGCTTAATCTTCAGGTTGGCCGCGGATAGTCTCTTGAACACTTCTTCCAAGTGATGAAAATCGTCAGTAAATGTCCTACTGAACACATTGTTATCATCCAAGTACACTAGGACGCATGACAACTTCAAGTCATTTAGTGTTGCATCCATGGCCCTCTGAAACGTCGCAGGCACATTTCACAGACCTTGGGGCATCCTCGTCAGTTGATATAGCCCCTGCCAGTGATAATTGTACATTTCTCTTGGCTTTCTCTTGGCAAATCAATTTTACAATATCCTAATATTAAATCCATTGCATGGAAATACTTTGCTTCTCCAAATTGATCTGGCGAATCATTGATTCTTGGTAGTGGGTACTAATACTTCTTCATAATCTTGTTCAGCTTCCAATAATCGATTACCACCCAATTAGAGCTGTCCTTCTTCTTCAAGATAAGGATAGGGCTCACCCAGGGACTTGATGACAGAACTAGAAGACCATGCTTTACTCTTTTGCTAATTTCTTTCCTCTACTACCACTTCAGCCACCTTTGAACATCAAATCGGTCTTATCATGATTGGTAAATTTTCCCTGGTATTAACCTTGTGGATCACATCTCTTGCACATCCCAAATCATGGTCATCCTGGGTGAATACTTCCCAATAATTGTCAAACAATTTGAGCACCTCCTCCTGCTGTCTGTCTTTCAGATCAGCGAGTTGCTCTCAATTAACCAATAGATTGATACTATTAACTATCCCTGCCAGTAGTCCCATTTCATCAAGGGTCCCAAAATCATGAAATTTTTTCAATTCAGCTGTCAGGATTAGGTGAACAAATATGACGATCTGGTTCTTCTCAATCTTCATTGGTTATTCACTCAAATTCACTAGGAGAACTCAAATTTCTCCATGGCCCAGCATAATACTCCAAGAGCCACCCAAGGGCTCTACTCTAGACTTCTTCCAGGGGCTTCTGAATTCCCCATACAGCAGCTCTAGTATCTCCAATTCCAACCCCGTGTCAACTATTATCTGTGACCCCAGTGGTATGGTTCTTGCATTCTTAATCCTCAGCGGAATTCCCCAATTTTCTAGAATTTCCATCAGCATCTCTCGTCACTTCCAGCCAACTAGTTGGTATCAAATCAGGACAATGCCATCATTGTATATCGAGTTGAAGTTATTTCTCCTACTCAGTGGAGCTTTCCCCATCCTTTTGATAGACCAAAGGTAATGTCTGACCCAATATGGTCAATGTATTATCCTCAAAGTTACATTTAACTCCATACTTTTATAGAAATTCTGTACCAATCAGAATATTGTAGTACTGTTGATCAAAACTATTGCTGGAGCAGATACCATCAAGGATCCAAAGCAAAGTGATTGAGCACTATAAGCTCCCCATGAGATGGTGGTATTTGGACCAGTTTTCCCATACTCTTTCTTGTGTTCCAAATCTGGAGAGATCTTCATCCTCTTCACCAACTTGGTTGAGACTTTATTGATGGATGCTCCAATGTCAATAATCGCCCTCACCAGTACTTGACTACTAGTATATCTATATACGTACACTCAGAGTGTTGTAAGATAGTATTTATTGTGTGTATAGTGGTGTTATTAGCTTTATTGAGGGTGTGAATTATTTGTGCCAATAAATCAGGGAATGATTCCTTGATCATGCTAAGGGGTATTGAAAGGCTTGCCTCATATAATCAACCTTCAGTAAATCCTTTGGGATTATCTACAGCTCAAATCTTGTCCATTCAGTTGCCGGGCATATAGCTGAGAAACTTCTGTAAATATCTTGGGGTCAATCCCCTTCAACCCAGATCTTGTTACTGCATTCACGTCCAAATTGACTACTTGATACAGCTGATCCTGCACGTCTTAATCCACAAACAGATCACTGATGTCAATTTCATCATGCATAATATCAGGAGGAATAGGTTTTTTCATAGCTCTAGACTGTTCCCCAGCTAGGCCGCAGGTCCTTTTCCCAAGTAATTTGCGGGTTCAGACTCTTTTTCTTGGACCACGTTAATTTGATCTTTGGGTTTCTTGCAGTGCACAGCAAAATGTCCTTTTCCTCCGCACTTTTAACAGACTTTCTCCTTCTTATTGATCAGTTTAAAGTCTTCTAGGCTTATTTCCTGGCATGTTTTGGTTATTCATCTCCTTAGCGCCCTCGCTCCTCTTTGTAGGATTTGAATTTCATACTGGATTTTATTTGAAACTTCTATTTGGGTTAGTAAAGGTAGCTCTCAAGATTTTCATATTGTCTATCATCTGAGGGGTGGTAATTTACTTTGGGAACATGGAAGACATCATTAGATGCAAATTGTGGTAGGGCCAAAGGGCCACTTGTAGTGCAATTTGGGCTTTGAAATCATCCAGCACTTTCACTCCAACCAAGATTTGCAATTCCTGGTAGAAACAATTGGCGAAGCTTGATAAGGATTCATCTTTATTATCTTTGAATGTCCATAAACTCTTGTATGCGTTTTGACATGCACATTGGGCTTCCAAATTCCTTCATAATGGCTGATTTGGCCTCTTCATACTACCAGCTGTCCCACTCCAGATGGGGCAACACTAGGTTTTGACAATTAGTATCTAGGCAATTCATCACCGTCAATGCCTTTTGACAATCACCATATCTGTACATTGTCATATCAAACAATTGGGAAAACGCAGGGGCGTTATCCTGATGGAAAGTTAACAATTTCATTGTCACATTGAATTTATACGATGTTTCTCTAGCCACCTCTCTTGGTTCAGCTACTCAGCTCACTTGGGAGTAATATCAGCTGTCATCTCTGAAGTAGCTGTAAAAGCGGGCGGCATGTTTCTTGGTATAGTTGTATTTCCAACTAGAGTCTGGGGAGTTCTTGGCATCAGTCACCACATATGGCTCACATTTGCATGTGTGAGTCTTCAAATCCTTGACCTGCTTTATCAGCCGCTCTATATCTGCGCTGAATGCTCTTAAACAAGTGCAATCTGCTTCACGCTCCATTTTCAGAAAAAACTTCTCAAACAAAGTCCCCTTCTTTTTCTTAAATGATGTTACTTTTCCAAGTAACTCATTTCCAAAACTCATGAAATTATTGACCCCTTCCTTGACCTTAGTGACTCTCTCCTCCAAGGCACCAAATTCTTGATGATCCACCAAGTTCAGGGTGTTCTGGTTAATGGTTGCCAACTCCATCCAGAATTTTCTTATTTTGTCCTTGTATGACATCACTTTCTAATATCTTCTCAACTACTCCCCTGTAATGAGCACCAAATGTTAAAACTTATAGGGTTCCCGATTATTCTCAGCTGATAACCCCTAAATTAATCAACTGCACAGGTTTGTCATCGTGCAATTCTCCACGTTGTTTGATAGTAAGATGCATTGTTTGATAATAGTGTGGAGACTATTATCCATAGTTAAATAAAGTACTAGACTTAGGCCCAACGCTTGGCCAGTATTTCCTCTTAAAATACTTAGTATTTCCTTAATAGGGATTTGTTCCCTGGTACTGCCTAATTCAATCCACTCTCAGATTCTCAGTTATGGCTTCACTCTGTTGACACACAGTTAGCAGCAATCCCCAATTTGATTCAGCTTCTCTTCTCTGGATCCACACTCAGATCCTTACTCTTTATCCTAAAGAGTCTCCCAATTAGAGCACACAGCAATAATTTTCCTGAGAAAGAATAGAAATTGAAATGGATTCTGATAAAGTATATTAAGATAATACTCTGGTAATTAGTGTGTTTTTTATTAATGAATTCAGCGCTCAACCCTCAGTTGGCACCTCAATGATGAAATGACAGCCGTTGCCATTAAAATTACCCATCCTCATCTCATCAACAATGGTCTTCCCCATCCTAGCTAGGATTCTGTCATTAGACATCCTTGAGACCTAAAATTGAAAGAGTTGGAAAATTTGTCCCTACGTTTTCCTCATGATCCCAGAAAGCCAACCATATTTGGCAAGCGCACTTCTTAGGTAATGGGACTTGTTACCCATTAAGGCAGGTCGCAAATCAACTGATCAATTTGCTAGTTGCATGCAGCATCAATAACCTCACAACTTGATCCCTAAATTCCCAATTGGTACACCTGATAGTTAATCATTGATCAACTATCAGATGCCCCTATTTCATCAGCAACTCTGCTGACAAGATCTTAAGCATTCATCTGGAGCAATACCTGACAGATCCAACCCAGGCTAACCTAAAATCCCCTGAACATTATTGCCCCAAAATTAGGGTCAACTGATATTTAATTCACTTTGCTGTAGGGAATTATCCCCTAGCGACCCCTGGTAATCTAATCGGCTGGGAAAATGGGCAAAAATCCCAACAATAAATACAATAATCCTCATTTTTATATGTAATATCAAAGAAAATTAAAAATTATTAAAGCCTCTCTTACAGGTTCACTATCATTAGTTACTAAAATTATCCTATTTATTATAAAATAGACTCTTTAACTCTACAACTTTCTTTGTATAGCTTCAGCAAAATTATGAAACCTGAGTACACTTAAATATGATATATCCTATTTTCTAAACAATTATCTAAAGTTTTGTTATGGAAACATCTTAGAAGTTACATCTATAAAAAGTTTCTAGATACAACTAAATAGTAAATATTATTAATTTCTATAGTATTACTGTAAACTAAGCTAGATTACTTATAAAGTAGGTATTATAGTACCTTAATCATCAAATCAGATATAGCTCAACTCACTATACTACTCATAAAAGTATATGTTATATTTTATACTAACTTTTCCAGCAGCAAAATCTATAGATTGTAATTTTTACAAAGTAAGGATGGGTACTAGAGTTAGAGTATGGACTCACTGATCACTGCGTCCAATTATAACCCCAGTAGATGAACTTTGAGTAGGTGACAATTTATGACTGTTAGCATGAGCACCAATTTTCAAACTAAGATAGCACATAAATGTGGGCCATAAATATTTCTGCCTATCAGAATGCTGTTCATGGTGGTTTACTTGAATTGATCTTCTTTCCCATTGATTTGATTTTTCCATCTTCTATAGCCAGTTTTTTATTGTAGCAAGATCAGCCCACTCAATTAAATATATAACATGACCAAAGTAAAACAATGAATTAAAGATGTGGTTTTTTTTACATAAACTAATATATAATAATAGATGTATTATATAGAAACTTACACTGTATGAAACGTTTTTACAAATTTTGAACTCATGACTCAACCTTTCTCTGTAATGAGGCGTTACCAAGTATATCTTTCATAATATTTATAGTGATTAAGAAAATCTTAGGGTGTTATTCTTCTCTATCTTTCACTTCTAGATATCCTTGTCTCAATTGCTATACATGTTTTTTGTTATTTATAGAAACTTATATTTGACAAAGTAGATATTTATATATTTTACACAATTAAAGACATATATCAGTAATAAATTAACCAAATCGGTATAAATTGGTAAAAAGAAGGTTGTATTCTTAAAGTTACTTATCATATAGAGTGGACAAACTGGCATTATATATGGCCCATGTAAGGCCTTAGCTCCAGCTATTAAGCTAAATAGAATCATGCACCTCTTTAGAACCATAAAGAGATTTAAAACATAGGGACATGCTCCTCACTCAATCTCTGACCTGGGGCATACTTTGGATGAGAAATGGGTAGCTGCAGCTATTGTCTGTTTTCCAAATGACTTCCTAAACCTACCCCCAACCCAACCCCATCCATGTTTCAAATCTGAAAGTTTTTAGTTGAAGAAAATTAAGCAATTTTGTAAAGTATTGTAAGGATAAAGAGGCTCTACACCATGGGTTTCATTACCTGCCCTCAACAGGTGGCTTAACCTGAAGACAATATGAGTAGGGAAAGCTTACTTAGTGAGCCAACTTTAAGCAAAAAGTCAAAATGAAAAGGCTGAAAATGAGTATTGAATCCAACCTCCAATTCCAATAATCGAAAAAAGTGAAATCAGACATCTAGAAGTCTAGAAAACATCCCAAGAATAGCTTGGAACCATTATCCATTACTGTTGAGGAAAATCAGGATCATAACTGGTAATTAATGAATTTTATTGGAAATAAAACTTTATTACTATAATTCAGCTTAGTAGCTCTCCTCCATCCCAACATAAGATCCAGCACCCTGCTAATGGTAGTGCGGTGGGTTATTTCTTTATCTTAGTTTCCTGTCTAAGTTCAAATAAGGTATACATATTAAAACAAATCTTTTTGGGATATTTTAATAAAAATGGCAAATAGGCAACAATTCCATGAACTGGAGCCTTTCCACTACCTCTCCAACGCGCTCATCTAGAGCTCTTTAAAACCAGCGGTGCCTTGTGGACTGCTGGCTGCCCTTGTGGGTTTTGGCATATCTACAAAGAAAGCAGGTCTTTCCTTAGCGTGCTGGGTTCTTAATAATAAAGCCAAGCCTAAAAATATAAGGTGCAGTTGTTGTCTTAAAAAATACTCAAATTTGAATGACTCTGCCATCAATTGAAGTTTTTTCCCTTTTAAGAGTTTTCCTTAGCTGTTGTCTATGGAATACTCTTGTAACAATCATACACAGGTCCTATCAGCTTGTTAAGCACAACTCACAATACCTTTGTCGCCCTCACTTCAATGTAAACAGCCAGAGTTTAAGGCTCCTCATAGTTTGCTCATGTTAGGCCACAGCCAGGTGTTAAAATATGATAGCTATGGAGAAACAAGCAAAAGAGTGGTGAATGTTTCTTAGGAGGGGATGAACTATGCACTCTTGACTATTGCATGAATTGCCTTTGCAAATGTATAAAAGTGTAATAGAGTAAGTGAATATGCTTTTTAACATTCATAACACGGGCCTAGGTTATCACACTGAGGCCTACCCTCCCCCTATCAGGGGTCTGAATGAGCTATATTGAATCATTTGGACCAGTCTCACCCTGAAGTATCTACCCTCACCCCATAATATTAAAATGACCCTTTAGGAATATTTGAAATTCTTATAAACCCTATAACACCAGCTATCAATTCCTACCAAATGTCACTTGATCATCAGGTTGAAGAGAAGCGTCACGTAGATCCAGTTATGATGATCTTCCAAATGTGCGCCCTTATCTGACACTGAAAATCCTGATTCTTCACCTTTGTCTTATGCCTGGGCTGCTGCTATGCCCACTCAATTCGTTAACAGGTCCACCAAAGTGTGCAAACCCGCCAAGGTTAAGAATTCTGTTTAAACCCTTTGTTCCCTTAATGATAGAGTAAATTTGATTGTGCTTACTTTTTATTCTCATTCATATTTTAGTAGGGCAACTAAATGTAGCGTTAACTACCTTGATATACACTGGAGCCACAGGGAACTTCATTAATATTCATGTGATGAAAGCCTTGGATCTTGCTGTTACCCCAGGTTCCACAGCTTTGGAAGCATCCTGGATACCTAAACTCACACTCCCTCTTTGTGAACTATAGTACTTTGTTGCCCATAAATAGTAATTTATAGCCCACTTTGTGGCAAACCCAAAATTGCTTTATCCAGTGGTCTTGGGGGTGGGATGGCGGTGCCGCCAGTTAGTGAGTATTGACTTGTAGCAGAATATGCTAGTTTTCTCCTCCAATGCTCACTCAGATGGGTCCCCCTTCTTCCCACCTTGGCTACAGGCAACGCGGTAGAAGCAACTGTGGAGTACTCATCTATAAATAGTAGCTGAGTTGCCTACTTTGCCTTTTAGTCTCACTTCATTCAAGTTGTTTTTGAAGTGGATGAGGCTAATAAGCTGCCCAGTCACTCATATATTGATTTGAGTTTCCAGATATTGGTGACCCTGATTAAAATCAATTGTTTCATAAATGCCTACACAGCTGCAGTATACCAGGTGTTAAAGACGTGGATTGATGGCATGGTGACAAAGGGTTGGATGGTCATGAAAACCTCTCCTGTGATCTTCTCCCAGAAGCCGGATGGTACTTTGAGACCATGTGTGGATTATTGACACAAGAATAATGTGCCAATTCTTAACCCCTACCCTTTGCCCTGGAAGCAGAAAATTCCCAAGCAACATAGGTCAAAAGTGTTCTACACACTTGATCTGGTCAATTCTTTCCATCAGGTGTGGTTTTATCTGCCTGGAATGGCTGACTGCAATTAGCACCATTATGGCATTTACCAGTTTAAATCTATGTCCTTTGGTCTTAAAATGCCCAGAAGTTTCCACCGCTTATAAATGACGCTTTATGGGATCTCAGATTCTCTTGTGCGATTTCTTATGTGGATGACACCTTGTCCACTCACCCAATGCTGAACAACGCATCAAGATTTGGTAGCAGTGGCTTCACCCCTCCATAAACCAGGCTTGGTTGCTAAGCCATCCAAATGTGAGTTCTCCAAAAATGAAGTCCAATTCCTGGGAAATCTGATTTTAAAAGATGGACGTGCCATCGCGCCTTCTTAGCTGGACACCATTTTCTTATGGCCTATCCTACTAACACAGAAACAACTGCGGAGCTTCTTAGGATCTGTACTTTCCTCAAAAGTTCTCACCAGCCATTTCAGAGCTAGCCTCAACCATTAACTTCCTCACAGGTAAGATCACTCCATTTGTTTGGCTTCCAGAATGCTAGCAATATTTGAAACAATAAAGGAGGTTTTCACTAACAAACCCAATTTAAGTCATGATGATGAAGATAAGCCATATATTGTGTTGTGTGATGCCTCTGGAACTGCAGTTGGGGCTGTACTTCTGCAGGAGCATGAGAGGCATGAACACATTGTGGCTTAAAATTTCAAGGAAATTCAGCGCCATGGTTTGAGCCTGGGCCATCTATGATAAAGAGTTGGAAGCATTTTTTTGTCCCTGATGCATTGGCGTTATACGTTACAGGTATCCAAGCATACAGTGGTTGTGCGCAAGGACCACAAGTTTCTCGCTTATTATCGCAAACCTCAGAAACTGGCTCACAGGCAGACCAGAACTCATTATGGCCTTCTGATCTATATTTTCAAATATGAGTTTGCCAAAGGGGCCACCCATATATCCTGATATCTTGAGTCGCGCACCCCTAATGGGTCCCACTGTGGATACAGGCTCAGAATTAGTCGCAGTGATTTACTTTAAACAAGCTATTGCTCCACCACCTCCAGCCATTGCTGTGATTATGTCCCCCACACCAACCCCTAAGCTAAAATTTAAACACAAACCTAAAAATAAAACAAGATATAAAGCCCAAAAATTATAGGTCCAAATCCCCTAGTACCCATGATACTCCTTTGAGCCAGTATCCCCTGTTAATGAAGGTTCTCTTTTGGACGCTATTATCATTAAACTCCATTTGGGTTAGTGACTGAAGTTACTATGTCTGTCCCAGTTTAGGTATTTTTTGTAAGTGAAGGTCCTCTCCTGGATGCTGTTTTGGCATTTTAGTCTACTGATCCTGGTGGATGAGACCTCATAGTATGTTTGATGCTGATGTAAACTTTTGGCTTAGTTTACTGCACAGGTTAATTGTGAAATAATATTAAAGAAACTAGTTATATGGCGACAACTATTAGGTTGAGTCTTTAAAATAAATATCAACGAATCCATTCTGGCAAACTTTACTTGAGAAAACAACTAAGGACCTTTATTCCCTTTAATCTTAAATTTAGCAGTAATTAAAATAAATATATTTCAGTTGAACTCTGTTTTTATTAGAGAATGCTAGGGGTTTTTATAGGCAGAAGGCGGACAACTTTTCAGAAAATTCTCTGAAAATCAACTGATTGGTCTTCTAAAACTTCTAACCCTTAGGATTAACTTCTGATGATGTTGACTGCCTTCTTCTTAATTAATCCTCAGCAGTGTAACCTTTCACAGATTGGCAACTATCCCCTTGTGTTAGAAACTGTCTACATATGGACTGGGGCCATGTTACCTGATTATGACTACTAGCTACTGCCAAAGCAAGCGTTAAAATGCTTCAGTAGCTTCATAAAATGACCCTAAATTGTTCAGCGCCTCTGCTTGAAAGACTCGCCATGACAATCTGACTATCATCAATTAAGATCTCATCAATTTGCCTAATTAACATCGTTGGGGACAATACCTGACGAAATATTAATCTTAGTTATCATCAGATTATATCATTTGGTTAATTATGATTAATAATTTAATCAGCAACCGTTGTCAAACAATAGATTTCTTTTAACAACCTTCAAAATTCTAATTGGCAAGTGAGATGGATAATGTGGTCAACCAAATTTACAACACATCCCCGCTTGACCAGATTACCCAGCGAGACAGTTTTTAAAAGTAATTGCTTTTAAAAAGACTTAAATAACAAGCCTAGCTCAGAGGTTTAGCTTCTGGACTTAACCAACTCATTAGTTCAGCGGTCCACTTATCACTGCTGCCTCTGTTGAGCGCAGTCCTACAGCCTTGTGACATACCAGGACTAATTGGGCATCATTGTCAGTCATAGCCTGAAAATCTGTATCCCCTAGGATGGGCTCTCTGTTTGCAATCAGAGTGGATTTTTCATTCCTAAAGACTACTCATGGTGAATCTAGTTTTTGCCCGTTCTAATCCTATTCAACATAGTTTAGTGTTTTGGGATTGCTTATGGCAGACCCAGTTGCAACCTGATCTGGACCTGTCAATAATAGGAGGGAACAACGCCAAAAATTTCAAGTACAGCAAATAAAAATTGTTCTTTAAAATAGTTTTTCATTATTATTGTTATTATTTTCTTTTTTTATGTTTTTATTGATGTTTTTTATGGTTTTCTTTTAGTATACATTGTTTTTATGCCAGTTTTTTAAGAACTTGCTATGGAATTGGTTAACTATGTGATCTTTGAGTTATTTTGATCATATAGGCATTCATTGCCAATTTGAAATTACTCTAAAGGGCCTATCCATAAGGCTCCAGCTCATTTTGGCAGCCAAATCCATGCATGTCACAATAGGATACTTTATCCCCAATTTTAAATCTTTTTATGGGTGGTCATTTCTTACATTTATATGTTTTGCCTGGATTCTTTTCTAAAGGGTTTTGGCAAATGCTTTGGATTGTAAATTGATCATAATGTTGGTTAATCAATTTAAGTGCTAATCAGGAATCATCCTTAAAGTTGGATCCAGTGCTGAATATAGAATTGATGGTAAGGCGGCTTATTTTCCATAGAGCAATTTGAAGGGTGTTTTCCCAGTTGAGGAATGATAGCTAACATTATAGGTGAATGTCACTGAACTTAAGTATGAAGCCCAAGCAGATGTCTTTCCTGCAACCAGCTTGCATAACATAGTGGCCAAAATAGAGTTCACTCTTAACTAGTCCATTTGTCTCTGGCCAATATGGAACCAATATGACCCCTTTAATCCCCATCAGTTCATTCAACAGAGTATAACAAAGGATGTAAAGTTTCTTCCATTATTATCTAAGATCACTTGGGGACAGCCATGCCAATATATTACTTGATCCAGAATAAATTTAACAGTATTCATTGCATCGACCTGAACCAGACTTGGTTTCAATCCAACAGGTCAGGTGATCAATTGCAACTATGATATATTGCATTCCTCCAGTGCTTGTATTCAGAGGTTCCATGACATCAATTGATACTGTATGCCAGGCAAATCCTGGTAGCACTAACCAATATCCAGCCACATTTTTGTGTGGCTTGTAGAGCTGACACTCTGCAAAAAAGGAAAGAAAATCCTCCATATCATAGTTTAATGATTCCCAATAGTGATATTAAAAAATGTGCTTTAAAGATTCCTTGAGGCCATCATGGCCAACAACTTTGTAAGCGGCGCAAGCTATTTCTAGTAGTTTGGATGGCTTCAGAAACAGAAGCCTTTTATCATTCAATAGTTTAAATAACTGTTCATTATTTTGTTCTGTTCCCTCCATGGCTTTTTGTAACGCCGTTTGAACTTCTGGTGGCTCATCCTCCAACTCTCCTTTCACCATTTGTTTGAATAGGTCATCAGCACAATCCTGTACTGTAAGAATTGCCAATTGTCTGTATAATCTGTCAGCATTTTGGTTTTTATCTATGGCGCAATAACCAATTCTCAAAATCATACGCCTGCAATTTCAAGGCCCATTGTGCTAGTCTCCCTTCAGGTTCAATTAAGTTATGTAACCAACGGAGAGATGCATGATTGGTTACAACCTTGAAATATGTCTCATGAATATAAACAAAAAATTGCTTGCAAGCGTAGATAACCAAAATACATTCACACTTGGTGACAGTATAATTATTTTTGGCCTTTGTTAAAGTATGGCTGACATATGCCACTGGGTGCTCTTCACCAAGTTCGTCCACTTGACTAATTATAACACCTATTTCCATGAGCGATGTATCTGATTGTATAATAAACGGTCAGCCAAAATTTGAATATTTGAGTATTGGGCTTGTCATTAAGAATTGCCGTAATTTTTCAAATGCTCCTTGGGCCATCTCATTCCATTTAAACCCTTTTTTTCAGACCTTTAAGCAGATGGAATTACGGATCTGCTATTTTTGTAAAGTTCTTAATAAAGTGGCAATAATAAACAGCCATTCCTAAAAATACTTGGATATCACAAAAACTTTTG
This sequence comes from Massospora cicadina, assembly GCA_022478985.1. Lineage (NCBI taxonomy): Eukaryota > Fungi > Entomophthoromycota > Entomophthoromycetes > Entomophthorales > Entomophthoraceae > Massospora > Massospora cicadina. The sequence goes on from JAKSZP010012274.1 coordinate 39,978, forward strand.
GCAATGACATCCGCTCAATAGCATCAATTTTTTGTTTTTGAGGCTGTAATCCATCTGTGTTTATAATGAAACCTAAATATTCTAACTGCTCCTTAAAGAAGGGACACTTTTGATTTTAAGAATGGCGGCGGCTTTTATCTTGAATACTTCCTCTAAGTATTGCAAGTGCTCTTTGAATGTTTGACTAGTACATTGATATTGTCTAGATATAATAGAGCACAGGACAACTTGAGGTCACATAAGATGGTATACATAGCCCATTAAAAAGTTGCAGGGGCATTACACAAACCTTGAGGCATCTGCGTAGGTTTGTAAAGCCCTTGTGCCATTATTATGGCACACTTCTCCTGGTCTTCAGGTGACATATCAATATGCCAATACTCCAAGATGAGGTTTATTGCCAAAAAGAATTTAGACCCACCTAACTGATTTAATGCAATATCAGTTTGTGGCAAGGGGTAAGAGTATTTTTTTGTGATTTTATTAAGATGGCAATAGTCAATTACAACCTGGTTCAACCCATCCTTCTTTTTGATGATTAATATCAGACAGCCCATGGGCTGGAAGAAGGCACAAGCAATCCATGCTCCAACAACTTTTCTATTTCTTCAGCAACTACTGCCTCAGCCACTTGGGACCTTCAAATAGGTCTCATCTTAATTGGGGCAGCTTCTCCAGTGTCAATTTGATGAAGTACATTTTCCGCACACCCTAGATTGTTGTCATTTTGTGAAAATATAGTCTGATATTGTTCAAATAATGCCAATACTTTATTTTGCTGATCTTTGGTTAATCCTGATAATTGTTCCTAAGCAATTAATGTATGAATGCTTCCAGCTGAATTCAGTAATCCCATTTTAACTAAATCACTGAATTTGTGGAAGGGATGGAGCTCTGTTATAGGGAACAACTGGGAGAGCACAAAAATTGATTTTTCTTGATTTTAATCAGCTTTTTTCCCGGATTAGCTAATAAAATATGAATTTCTCCATGACCAGGAATTAAGATTCCTGGAGCTACCCAAGGCTCAATTCACAATCTTCACCAGGGAGCCTCAATTTTGACATATATGTGCCAGAAATTTTCTGAGTCAGTTCAGTATTGACCACTATCTGCATTCCAGGAAGTATGATTAATTCCTTTTTTACTCAGATTAGAATTCCTCAGTTTTCATTCATGCGTTTTGTTAAAGGATGGATACTTTTCACAACTAATTTTTAACCAACGGGAATGATGCCATCCTTATACATCACGTTTATAAAGTTATTCCTCCAATTGAGGGGGGCATCCCCTTTTGATAATAGATCAATGGTAGCGTCTGGCCCAAGATTATCATAGTATGCTCCTCAAAGTTGCACTTTACTCTATACTTCTGCATAAAGTTGGTGACAATGAGAATACTTTATTTCTAATTGGGTAGAGCAATTGCTGGCTCAGAAACAACTAGGGATCCAAAAGAAAGGGGTAAGGCACTATAAGTCCCATAGGAAGTAGTAGGGTTGGGCCCAGCTGTACCCTACTGCTTTTGATGTGCTATAATGGAGAAATCTTTAGACATTTTACTGTCTTGGTAGACACAATATTGATTTGTGCACCGCTATCAATAATAGTCATTACTTATACTTGGTTAATCAAAATGTCAGCATAAGTACACTCAGAGTATTGGAGAATATTGTTTACTGAATGTATAGTGGCATTGGTTGCTTAACTCAGAGTGTAAGTATCTGGGCTGTTATATTAGGAAATGAATCCTTGATGGTAGCGATAGGAATTGAAATGTTAAAGTCATCCAACTTTGTCTTTAGCAATTTGTCTTGGTTGTCAGCATTCTAGGCCTTTTCCAACAGTTGATGAGCATAGGGTCGAGAAACTCTTGGTATAATTTCAGGATTAATCACATTCACTTTTGATTAAGTTATTGCATGGATATTTTACCTGTGCTTGGCTGGGTAATAATAAACAGGTACATCTGTGAAAAGGTCAGAGGTATCAATTTTGACGAGCTTGTCTGGGGAAACTGGGTAATCTGCAGATCTAGATTGTTCTTCATCTAGACTGCAGGGCCTTTTCCTGACTCCTCATAGGTATTTTTTCCTGAACAAAGATTACCTGATCTTTTGGTTTCTTAGTCCAGCAATGGTCAGCATAGTGTCCAGTAATTCCGCATCTGTTACAAGTGATGCATGGTGCACTACTAGGCCATTTCAGACCATTAGGTTTTTCCCCTTTGATTGGGGAAATCCTTTTTGCGATTAGATTTTTTTCCAAATTTGAATTAAAAGGCAATTGTTGTTTTACACTTTGATTTGGCATCAAAAATGGAGGCCAAAATTTCAGATGCACTACCATTTGAGAAGTAGTATTGTTATTGGTGAAGGTTGATGCCATAAATTGGTATAAATCCTGACAAGGTCAGAGTGCTGCCTTCATGGCGATGCAAGCATCAAAATTGCTCAGGTTATTAGCTCCCATCAGGATTTGTGCTTCTTCATAGAAATGTTTGGAAAATTCTCCTAAGGTTTTATCTTTTTGAAATTGTATTCCCATGAACTCCTGCTTTTGGTTAGCCATTTAACTAGGGCTACCAAATTCCTTCATAATCGCATTTTTTGCCTCTTTATATGACCAATTTTCCCCTTGAAAATGGGATAATACCAAGTTTAGACAAGTGGTATCTAAACAATTGATAACAGTAACAGCTTTTGGAGATCAATACAACTGAACATGGTCATTTTGAAAAATCTGAAGAAAGCTGGGGCATTATACCAATGAAAGGGTTGCAATTTTGGGGTGGGCCAAAATACTTGGTTTCCACAGGATCATTTGCAGGATGAGCAGTGTGGCTAGCCATTCTAGCACCAGTTGGTGTGTTGTAAAGGGTCATTGCCAAAATGGTGGCATAGGCACTTGACATGTTTTGTGTAGGCTGAATGCTCCTTATATTGCTTTCATCTTTGTTTAGGTCCTGGTCCCCAATCTCAGTTTCCACGTGAATAAAAGTACATTGATGTTTATAATTTTTTTACTTGGTTCTGGAGCTGATCAAGTTTCTCTCATAATAGAAATTTTTCCCAGCCTCAGCTTGAAATGTTACTTTGAATAGGAGTAGATCCTTCTCCACTTTGGAATATTTTTGCTTTAACTCAGACATTTTTCTAAATAATTTATTATTAAATTCAGTGATAAGGTTAACATCTTCTTCCACCTTGGTAAAGCGATTCTCTGTTCTGGATAAATCAGCATGAGCTACCAACATTAGAGTGATCTGATTCACAACCTCCAACTACTTCCATAGCCGCTAAATTTTACCCTGAACAGAGGACATGGTGGTAGTTTTTGACAAGAATCAAATACACCCCTGTAGTGAGAACCAAGTGTAAACTTTTGGGTTAGTTTACTTCACATATTGATTGTGAAATAGTAATAAAAATAATAGTTGTATGGCGACAACTAGTAGGTTGAGCCTTCAAAAAATAAGTGGCAACAAATCCACTCTGGCAAACTGAACTTGTTAAAACAACTAAGGACCTTTTGTCAGGCAAACAGCAAGTTATTTTTAGACTGTCCTGAAAGCTTAGGTGCTGAAGCACCCAAACGGCAAACCTGAATGCCAGTGGCACTGTTGCTTGTACAACGGTTATAAAACTAGGAAGGAGTTCCATCATTAAGTACCCATAAGCCATAATTGTATATAGGCACCTAGCAAAATACCAGGTGAACATGGCCATAAACTCTGAGGGTTGTTGGAATACTGATGGAAAGGGTGGTTTGGTTTCAAGCATATGAAAAACTAGAATCAGGTCAAGGGTTTTTATTGGGAAAATAGATAAAGAAAATTGACCAACAATTTCCTCAGTGTGATGCAACTGATTAAATAGCGTTTGATTGGTAGTGGGTCAAAGCAGGGATCAGGTCCCTAGAATTTGACTTATCACAGCAAATTTTCAAAGAAGGGGGCAGATAATTTCAATTGGAACTGACATCAAAGGATTTGGCAACAGGCTGAGTCACTATCAGTTTGACCACAAACACATGGACTAAGGCAGGACTGCATTTTCATCAGTTTGCATGATGGCATCTGGCCCAACAAGCAACGGGAATTCCCCAGGGCCACCCCACATAGGGGCGGTCCCAATTGGTTGGAAAAAGGTTCAGGATGGCCAAGCCACCCATGCCCAGTCTCTGGGGCGTTTGTTTGGTCAAATGAGTTGTATCAACTGCAACTCCCTAATCCATCAGATTGGGGTTTCGAACTATCTACAATAGTTCATGAAGATACCATCTGCACATTGAGGATCATACCTGACAATTTTGAGGGGTATTTGGCATCAGTGATCGTACTATTGGCTGAGACAAAACTGTCAGCAATTTTGGCTGATAATTCAATACTTGTCCCTTTTTGACTAATAGTTTTCTGATCGTTAGCTTAGTTTCCATCAGTTTTGGACCTTTCAACTTTGATATGGTAATCTCAGCACATTTTTCCTCAATTTGGTGGACAAGTTTGGCTGAGGTGAACGCGGGTACTGGGGGAGTAATCTTAAGAGGAAGTGCTGTCACCCAGCACTCATCTACCATGTGGGCATGGTTGCCCTGAGTGACGAGGGGTACAGCCACCCTCTTAGGACCTTTCTTGTCTGGGAAAGGAAAAATCGCCCAATATACGCAAAGGGGACGTTCATCTGGACTTACACCTTTATTCCCTTCAATCTTAAATTTAAAAGTAAATATAATAGATATATTTCAGTTGAAATATTTTTTTAATAATGAAATCTATGAGCTTTTATAGGCAGAAGGCGGACAACTTCTCAGATAATTCTCTGGAAAATTAACTGATTGGTCTCCTATAACTTCCACCCCTTAGGATTAACTTCTGAGGATGGTGAATGCTTTCATCTTGATTAATCCTCAGCAGTGTAACCTTTCACAGATTGGCAATCATCCCCCTGTGTTAGAATTTGTATACATTTGGGCTGGGGGCCATGTTACCTGATTATGATTACTAGCTACTGTTAAAGAAAGCGTTAAAAATCTTCAGAAGCTTCATTAAATGACTCTATCTGGTCAGCACCTCTTCTTGAACGATTCACTATGACGATATGACTATCAGCAATTAAGCCCTCATTAATTTGCCTAATTAACATTTTCAGGGATGATCCCCAACGAAATATTAGTCAAAACCATCATCAGATTTTATTCTATGGTTAATTACAACTAACATTTTTATTCAGGGATGATCCCTGATGAAATATAAGTCAAAATTAATCATTGGATTATATCCTTTGGTTAATTATGACTAATAATTTAGTTGGCAACCATCGCCAAAATAATATAATGCTTTTAACAACTTTGAAATTCTCTTTGGCAAGTGAGATGGATATTGTGGTCTCCCAAATATTCAACAGCTGGTGAAGCCCCTTCTGGATGGTATTCCCAAATGATAGGGTAACATATTTTGTGACAAAGTAAGGGTTCCCTCTGAGCTGCATTCCCATTTTACAAGGGAACATCATGATCCACCAACCATGGGGCATCCTGGCGCAAAAAGACATTAACTTCATCAAAAGAAGATATGATTGTAATGGACTGATGAAGGAAGTCTTAACCTGGATTCAATGCCTGATCTGCGCTAGGTCCAAATCAGATAGGACAGGGTGAAATGGCCTCCTCCGCCCTCTTCAACAAGCAGCAGGACCATGGATGTCACTATCAGTGGACTTTTATGTAAGTTTACCAAACTCTAATAGTATGACGTTATCATGGTGTTAGTATATTGATTTAAAAAATATGTTATTGCTATCCAACCTATGACAACTGCTACAGTTGAGGACATGGCACGGTTGTTTGTGGCACATTCTTTTGTCCTGTTTGAGATTCCCAAAGAAGTAATCAGAGATAGGGGATCTCAGTTTATCTTACGATTCTGGGAGGCTTTGTCTAAAATTTTGAAGCTTAATCCATACAGATCTTCAGCCTATCACACCAGTCAGATGGTTAAACGGAGCGCACAAACCAGTCCTTGGAGCAGTATCTTTGGTGCTATATGACTGCTTCTCAGAATACATGGGCAGCGGATCTCCCTATGGACCAATTCACATACAAATACTCCCTCCATGCATCAATGGGATGTTATCTATGTATGCTAATTTGGGGTACAACTCTGCGTTTAGTATTGGGCCACAAGCGCGTAGTAACATACCTGCTGCAGATCTCTTTGTCACCTACACCTAGAAGGTGCATCAACAGGTTCAGAACCAGCCTATTAATTTACCAATGATGGCAAGCAATTATCAGATAAAAAGTAGCGCTAGGCTCTTAACTATTAAAAATGATTTGTTAGGTTGAATACCAAGAATTTGCACCTCATGGTGCCAAGTCATAAGTTAGCTTGCAAGTGCGCATGCCCCTTCCCCATTCCCAGGTGTTGAGCAATGGATCCTTTCACGTGGAATTTCCCCCACACTGGAAGATTCATAATTCCTTTCACTCCTCCTCCTTATCAGCATTTAAAAAACAGAAGCCTGTAGAGGTGGAGCCCATCATGGTTGAGGGTGGTCCAGAGTTTAAAGTAGAGCAGATTATGAACTCATGAAGAGTCATACGCAGTTTGCAGTACCTAGTATTTTGGAAGGGATTCCCATATCATTAAGATAGTTGGGTTCCCTCCAAAGATTGTAATAAATGTCAAGAGTTAATTGCCAATCTCCACAAGGCTAACCCCGAGGCACATTTACCTTACTACCCCTAAGAAGACTAAAATTTCATCCATCAAACTCCCAACTCTGCACAAAAAATACGTTTGGCTAGCGCCCCTGAAAGGGGGTGGACCCTGTCCTTTTTTGAAAGTGTAATGTAAGGGCCTTAGCTTTAGCTATTAAGCTGGATATGGTCATGAACCTCTTTAGAACCAAAAAGGTTCAAACCCTAGGGCCATGCCCCTCACCCTATTCTCTGGTTTGGGCATACCCTCATGAAAGATGGTGGCTGCTGCCCCATTATGTTTGCCACAAGCCTTTCCTGCACCTACACCTAACCCAAACCAATTCTAGTGTCAAAATCTGCACTTTTTTATTAATAAAAACTTGACAAACTTTGTGATGTCATTGGAAGAATCAAGAAGATCTCCAGCATGGATCCCATTATCTGTCCCCAACAAGGGGCTCAACTAGAAGTCAATCTGTGTAAGGAAAACCTACCTATTGAGCCAAATTTAAGCAAAAAGTCAAAATGGAAAGGCTGAAAATGGGGATTGAACCCAACACCCTATTCCAAGCTTTAAAAGTGAATCAGATCATTTAAAGTCTGGAAAACATCCCAAGAATAGCTTGGAACCATCTGCAATACTAATGAGGGGAAATTGGGGATCAAAGTTTGTTAATTGGAAAATTAAAATTAAAAATCAGAAATTATTCCCACTACCATAGTTCAGCTTAGCAGGTATCCCCTATACACTTTAAGACCCAGCACCCTGCTAATGGTAGGGTGTTGGGTTATTTCTTTTTCTTGGTTTCCTGTTAAGTTCAGTTAAAATATACATTTTGGAACACATAAATTTGGTTATTTAAAAAAATGGCAAATGGGCAACAATTTATATGGTTATGGCCTTTCCTCGCCCCCTCTAGTGCTCCCATCCATAGCTCTAAAACCAGCGGTGCCTTGCAGACTGTGACTGCCCTTGTGGGTCTTGAATAACCATGAAGGAAACCAGGTCTTTCCTTAGCACGCTGGGCTTTTAACAGCCTATATGGCAAAGCAAAACAAAACTTTAAATCTAGTTATATAGATACTCACACATATTCCTTTTATGTATTAGGGTGCTCTCTACAAACTATTTTTTAATTTTTAGTTTTAGTGACTCATCAAGAACTATAACACAATTCTACTAAGCATTAACCTTGTCTGAAAAGTTTACAATTAGTAATTTATAGAGCTAGACAGTTAGTATTTGTGTTATGAAGGTTAGTATATCTAGTTTTACATACAAGTTCATTGCATATTCTAGCTTTCGCCCTAAATATGCTATTTAATGATCCCAATTGACTTAAAGCCAGTTTAGACTAGCTTTATATCCTCTACTTTGACCTTTTATTAAGACATTTGAGGTATTAAAAGATAGGCGAAGTAAACTGATATCAATATATTAGATATGGATAGCTCTGATACTAATCCGCATTTTAAAAGAAATTACTGTACAGGAGTATCAGTTTATATTCCATCATTTTGTTTCCTTAAAAAATACTTGAGCTGAAATTAAAAAATGTTGAGGAAACAACTTTTCTGTGTCTGGTATATTTTTATTATAAGTACTGAAACACTTATGTTTTTAACTGTTACCATTTGTAAGAAAGTTTATGCATGCCTTTTACAAAGAAAACTAAAGAAATAAAAAAAGTTATCTTGGCAAATATTTTAAAAATAAAGAATTATAATGATTATAACAGTACTTAATAATATCCAGTCAAAACTATTATCTGTTATTTGAAAACTGAACTAAAATCTTTTTTTTCTGCAAGCTTTAAAATCAGACTAAGTATATTGTTGTTTGAATCCTCTAAGTCAGGTATTATATTACCCACCAGAGAATCTCTTATATCCTCATTTTTATTTTTATTAAGAATCAATAATAACAGAAGAGTGGATAGCTTATCAGAGTGGATCCTGATACCACTCTGGGTTGGGTTCTTGTTGAAACAGGTTTGAAACCACACAGTCTATAAAAACTCAGCACGTATATTTTTCCCAAGGTCAACCAACTTCATTTACTTTCAAAAAAGTAATAAACAAAAAGACCTGAAAGATAAAGGTAGAACAATACAACTCTAATTAACTAAACTAGAAAAGATTTTGCTATTAATGAAAGTAAAAGTTATCTCTTAGTTATATTTATAGCAATCATATTTGTTCAATAGTATCAGATATATTTAAAGCCACTGCAAATATGTTGAATCATACATTTATCTGAATTAATAGCCCACTTATAATCAAATCAAAAAATTTTTAACAAAATAGTAGGTAAAATATAGAGGGAGATTTATAAACCTATTCAATAAAGTAAAATAAGCTTTTTAAGTTTTGTTAATTGCGCTTTTCTTTCCTGTAACAATCACTTTAGTTACTACAATTTGATTTGAACAGCAATTTTTGGTAATCACACAGGAGATATGGGCGATTTTAATAAATCTATACAACCTGGGCGAGCGTCGCATCAGGAGGTGCACAAAATGGTGCACCCAAGGGCAAGAAACGCCCTGGAGGGGGACCAGGAACCCAAGCCACCAAGAAACCGCAAACTCAGACACTGTCCAGGTTTATGGTACTTACTATAAAACAAAATCAATACATGTACATCCAGTGTAACCAACCTCTTTCAAAGGTGGAACACAGACTTTGACTCTTTCTATGGGATGAGTCCCCAACCCTGTGGGAGAAAACATGCGAGGCACAGCCCTCCCTTTTCCCCCACGCGGTATATGTCACCACCAACAACATGGGCTACAGCTGGATCAATATTAGTTTTGAAACAGCTGAAGAAGCAGATGCCGCAGCAAAAGTCAGCATCAAAATTACCCTTTCTGAGGGCAAAAGAATAGTGTGCACTGAGCGCACCAGATGGAACAAAGCAAAAACTTTGTTCATCTCCTTTGACTCACTCCCTACCAACCTTCCTCATAAGGTAATTGAGGAGGAGCTCCGCAAAGGGCTTGTAGCCTATGGAGAAATTATGCAACTTGAATTACAATAATTTCGCCTGATGCCAACCCTGTGCACAAGCAAAGCTATCACCATGATCAACCCATTCCCCAAAGTGGAAGATGACTTATCAAGAATCCCTTGCACAGAATAGTTTCACTTTGCAGATGGGGGACAGTCATCCACAATCTGAATCACACCAGAATGTGCACCGCCTATATGCAACCACTGCATTTCATTGGGACACAAGGAACACGCATGCCCCGTGAAGGAGGGCTTAATGAAAGCAGACTACTGTGAGGAAGCTATGGACAAAAGTAATGAAAACTTCGCCAGAATGACCAATGGCCACCACCCATTCCGCTGGGGTGAAGATGGACTTTACTCCATCGTGGACCCAGTTACACATAAACAACACAAAGCGGCACAAAAAGCCTTCAAGCGGGCAGCAGCCAAGGCGGCAGCACATGCAGAATCATCCATCGACCCCAGACAAATTCAAGAGGACATTTCAGATATACACTGAGCCAACCGTTCAGAACAATATGCACAAGTTGAAAATTTTCACAGCAACTCAACTGAGTCACCAAGCAACATCAATCATGCACACTTTAAGGAACAATTCAGCTGCAATATGGGCGATAATGTGGTGCACAATTCTCCAAACTTGAACCCCAAAATCACAGAATCCAATTAGCACCCCACATTGAACCATCATGAGACACGTGTGGGAAAAGATAACGCAAATTCCAAAAACCACAATTTCCGCAAAAAATTGGGTCAGATCAAGTGAAATGACATTGTCACTGAGAGAGTTGGAGTACAGACACAGAGCATGGCCAAAACGAGCCGCGGTGGGTTAGGGCCAGAGGGCCCTCCCAACTGCTCCTGAGGTGCCACAGGCAACTCAGTGTCAATAGGGACGTTAAACATTGCGGGGGCCAGGGCTCAAAAATCCCAAGCCAAAAATCTGGACTTCCTGCAAAAACCCCTTGTAGACATCTTGGCCATCCAAGAAACCCACTGTCTACAAGGGGAAGAAGGATCCTGGTCAGCCAGGGTCTCACCATCACAATTGGTATGGACGTCTCACTGTGGGGTGATTGTCCAAAATAACAAAAAATTAAAAATTACAAACTCCTCGTCATACCTTCATGGCCACGTCCTGGTAGCAACAATCACATGCCAAGAGGAAAAAATCTCGATAGCATGCATCTATGTACCATGCACTGCAGCTGAGAGAAAACAATTTCTCAAAACCATTCCAACACTCACCCTCCCACCAGATACCATCCTGTTGGGCGATTTTAACTGCTGGGATAACCCCAACACAGACCAATGACCTAACTCCAGGGGATACCCACTGGGGCACATTGAATTCCGCACAATGAAGGCATCCCTTGGCCTACAGGATGCCCTCCCCCCAGATCACCACTCCTTCCCCACATGACATGGCCCAACATATGCAAGGGAGCAAACATATCAATGAGCCGCATCAATCACATCCTCATTCTGCAATCCCAACAATCAAGCATCTTCAAATTTTCAACCAAATAGTCAATTTTTCTGACCACCAACTTGTTTTGGTGCAGCTATCACCAACCCAAACCCATGCATAGGTGTCGCCCTGGAGAAAGCTACACCCAGAAAACATAGTGTTACCTGAAATATCTGACTGGGTCAAACATGAGGCCACAAACCCAGAATTCACAGCCCCATTCACTTCAGATCCCATCATAACCTGGGCAAATTCTAAAAAGGATCTAATCAACAAAACCTGACATCTCACATCACGTTAGTACACCGCCAACACAGCCACAATCAGGCGTATCTTGGCAGAGCTGGACTACCTCAAGCTAAATACCCCGAGATCTGGTTACAGCCCTAACTGGGGACGCAAATGGGTGGAAATATCTGCCCACCTAAACACCCTCATCTTTGAGCACCAACACAGAATCAAAGTATCAAACAAAGGTAAGTTCATAAAGGAAGGCGAAACATGTTTGACATATTTCTTCTGCCAATTTCACTCCCGTGGCAACAAGCCCATGTGCACACAGGTCTACAAGACTGACGGCACCGTGGCAACTGACCCTGAGGAGGTTAAGGCGGAAGCACACCATTATTATACCAAATTATACCACGATACGCTGACAGACCCTCAAAAAATCACAGAATTTATAAATATTGCCAGAATACAAAGCACACCGCCAGACTACAATATACTAAATCTATTAACATGGGAGGAGCTTTGGGATATAATCCGCGGTTCACCATAAAGGAAATGCCCAGGGCCTGATGGGATACCCTACAAATTTTATAAAAAATATATTCAGCAAATTGCCCCCCTCCTATTGTTGTCTATGAACCAATGCTTTCTGGAAACACGCCTCCTACCTGGTGGCCATGAATCATATGTCATAACCCTGTATAAGAAGGGTGACAAACTGGACCTGGCCAACTGGCGTCCAATCGCACTTTCTAATACTGATACAAAAATTCTAACAAAAATTTTTAGCAGCCAGATTAGGCACAATAGCCTCTAATGTCCTGTCACCTAACCAGTTTGGGTTTATACCAGGGCGCTCAATCTGAAACAACATACACCCTGTTGCAAACATATGTCAGTCCATAGCAACTGGAGCCCTGGTCTTCTTAGACCAGGAAAAGGCGTATGACCACGTAAGTTTGCCATACCTAAAAGAATGCCTAGAAGCTTTAAAACTCCCACCCAGATTCACAAACTGGGCGATTCTTTTTACAGAATCTGCAACCATGGCTATATGCGGCCCTGGCTTCCTAACTAACAAGATCACACCACACAGAGGGCTCAAACAAGGGGACCCCCTCAGCCCACTGCTGTATAATTTCAGTTTTGATCCACTCCTCCGCGTAACTGACTCACGCCTCATGGGCATAACTGCATAAGGCCAGCCAACAGTCAAGATACTGGCCTTTGCGGATGACTACATGGCAGGTATAGCTAACAACAATGATGCCTGACAGCTGGAGTGCACCCTAGAGGAATACTCCATGGTGAGCAACGCATCACTCAACAAAAGGAAAACAGAAATTATTCTCTTAGGCAAGTACACTAATAACTGGGCTACAACACCAGAACCTCACACCCTCATACTAAGAAAAACCCACTCATCTTACCCTTTGCATCACCTCCTACCACCACTCCTGTCCGCCACCTTGGGATATGGCTGGAAACAGGTGGATATGCCAATGAGACAATGGAAAGCAACCTACTACAGCAGGTATCCAACCGCGTCGCCTCCCTCAAGGGAAGATCCCCAGGACTAACGGGGCGAGTAGCAGTTGCTAACTCACTCATCCTTCCAATACTATGGTACCCTGCCCACATGATAGCCTTCTCACCCATCTTTATAACTTCAATCCAAGCGCTCATCCAGGGCTGGATGTGGCCCGGATCCCATCCTCCCATATGGATGGAAACACTCTTTGGCCCACGCTCAAGCAGAGGCATGGGACTAATAAATTTTGAGAGCCACGCCAACCGCATCCTGGGTACCTGGATAAAGGAGGTCCTTGCCCCAGACCTCCCACAACAACACTGGTCCAGGGCAGTGAGGACTAACTTTGCACAGGCGCTCAAATTAACTAACCCACATAGCCCACCCAGACTATTATCATACCTTGTTAAACACCCTATTGCAACAGGCCCTTATGGAACCCCCCTCACTTCAAACGCATCCTCTGAGCCATCCACCACATGGGGTGGACCGTAGAGAACACTGGCACTGTGCAGGGAAGGGGACGACCCAGCCCCCACTTCAAATTAAGAAATCCAGAAAACCACCCCCAGAGAGACATGCTTGCTATGACCCCAAACATTGCTAGAACCAAATACCTAGATGTGTTGAACATTCCCTACAACTTAACCACACAGAAGGTAGTGTGGAAAATGACGCACCATCCACTCCTACAGCTGAGGGTAAGAGCCAATGCCTATCGCTGTCTGAGAAGGACCTATAGGATGGCAGACCGCTCCAATTCTCCTTTACGCAACCTGCGCAGTATGTGGAGGGGAGGGCTCCCTATACCACCGCCTAGAAACATGCCCCCCAACCAAAGCCATATGGCGGAAAGTCGCGCGCCTGCTTAAGCTCCAAAATGAGCAAGAATTTTATATCTCAAAGAGCCTCCTAATGCTCCAGATCGAATCACCAATCTCATCTACCCTCCGCTCCCTAATGATACCCATTGCAATGTGGACAATCCAAACCATTGCCTTAGATGCGTTCAAGGGCACAATCCCAACCATCCTTGGGGTTATCAACAGGTTCAAAGTTCACTTATTAAAGCACTTCCAAGCCTGGCTCTATGGATATATGAGGCTAAGGCAACAGGCGCTCATAGAATCGTGGTTCCCACTCTGGTTCCTCCACACAGACCCCTTCCTTCACACCTGCTCTATAGCGGTGAGGACCCCCTCAGAGTAGCGCACCAACCCCAATACCTGGCAGTACCGCCGGCAACAGGGGTAACCTGAGTACCCTGTGGCGCCCAATTTGATCTACCTTCGCTTACCCCTTTTTTTACCACAAATACTTGGTAATTCCCATCCCCTTGTCAGATTGCCTTGGTTAAATAAAAGTTTTGTTAATTGCTTAGGGTTGACTATACATGGCTGTTGGAACTTAAGGAGCAATCTTTTTCAATCCAAATAAGGTTGCAAATTCCAATAATTAGATAACCTGGTTCAAACTTGGCTTCCACCTCAACTTCAAATTCTCAGATAAATCACAAATATGACTGAAATAGCACTATCTATCATGAAGGATGTTGTTAGAGACAAAGAGCAAAAGCCCTTGTCTTGAAGAAAAGTTGTTATAAAGTACTTATATGGGAATCCAGCTGATTGTTGCTCGCTGATGCTGGATACCGCTGGATTCCACAATCAACTTATTTAAATTAAGTATAAAAGACTAATCAAAAAAGCTTGTTTTATAAGATTTAATTAGTGTTGGTGTGGGAAAGAGAAATGAACCCTCTCAATATCTGACCGTTTAGTATATAAACTGTAATGAGGATTGAAGGAAATTCAATGGTAAGTTTGGAATAGCTTAGTATGGTCCAACTTATGAAATATGTAAATTTGGCCTATTGGAGCTCAGAAAACTTGCTTCACTTTGGCTGAATGACAGATAGGGAGTTATTTTTAGGCAAGACATACCCGTGGGATAATGATTTAATAAATTTCAGCCAATCCCCATTAAAGAAAATTATTGCACCCTGAGGACCCCTGCCAGGCCTATAGAAGGGGGTGGTCCCCGCTTAGGTGCTTGCTTTGAACTGAATATGACCTGTGGAGAAACCTCCAATAGACTTCCCAGGCTTCCCCGCATGGTCAGATCAATTCAACTTCCCAACTTTGTGCTATTTGCCCCTATATTATTTGTAAAAGTGTTACCACAATTTGTGGGGTTCCACTGAGAATTGACCAGGGTCTTTTAGCTGATAAATTGTTATCATTGGGACCATATAGTACTAAAAAATAAATTGTTAATAATACTTAAATCGCTTTTATCATCATTACAAACTTGTAAATGTCTGACAATTTCCCCTTTTGCCAATTTTGACCCAAAACATTCTTTTCTTTAAGCTGGGAAGGCAAATGTCTGACAACTTGCATTGGGAATTAAGAAAATTACTATATTATTTTAGGGGCTTGTCATGTTCTCTTCTAAAGAGGAGCAAAAATAATAAACATATTCCTTGGTTTCATATAGGCTCTCTGTAGATGTCATGACCCTAAAACTTATAGATATCAAGCAATTTAGCTTGTAAAGTATTTTATTAATTTGTATCTATTATATACTACCTCTTACTCTTTGATAATAAACAGTCTATAGACTTAACTTCAAGCCAAGGTCAACCTTTTAGTAATTTTTAAGTGTTAATAAGCTATATAACGTCCAAGAATTTCAGCTTTAAGATTGATTGATACATCTGGCCATACCCTATACTACAATGCCTGATTTTTTGGTTCTTTTTAACAAGCTTTATGAGGTGTAAACAGTGAGCATCTATCAATAATGGACAATAACTCTATTTAAGACGCCTCTAAATCCAATGGTGCACTTTTAGCACCCATTAAGTAACAACTGATAATTTAAGAGGTGGCGCCTCCTAACCCAGCTACCCCTTGAATTTATTGCTGAGAATGGAGTAGAAGTATTCACTATTGACAAAGATGAATATAAGATGGGATTTTCAGTTTAGTTAGTCACCAAAAGCTAATAAATGATATTTTCATCCCTCAAGGACAATCTAGTTAATAAAGAGCCTCTACTTTACCCTTTCATATAAGAGAGCTGTACCATTTTATAATCTTTTTATTCAGAAAGTGATACTAAAGCCACCCAACCCCTTTGTCATTATGTGAACCCTGCCATCTACCATATTACAAAGATTGTGAGGTGTACTATCAGGAAGCCTTGTAGCAAATAAAATTTATTCAGTTACACTCTTATACCTTTAACTTTATCATTCTGTCTTCTCCTTTGTAAAAAAGTACTGAGACACGATTTTTTGACAATTGTCACTAGCTTAATAAGTTTTTCGACAGGTAGCTAGATTATATGATGAGGGTTGAAATTTCATTCCTCGTATAGGTCAGCCTTGGTTAGGGTTGAGCCCAGCATCAACATCATGTATTGAGTGGTTTTGGGACTTTATTTTAGATTTTTAGGTGTAGGTTAGGCCACAAGGTCACCAGAGGAGCGGTGTTGATGCATTATGGATAGTGAATTTAAGTAATTAATGGGACACCACTTGGATGGTGTTATGAGTTTTTTTAGGCCATATTACTAAATATAGGATGATTTTACCAATGAAAAGACTTAGTTGCATCTTATGTCACGTTAAGTCAATAATGCTAACCACCATAATTTATATGTCTAATAATTTGAGTGATACTTTCCACTATAGAAACTAAATTAATCCAGTATGGCACAAATCAGGATGTCATCTCGCCAGAGTTGTCAGTATTATAGTTTAACATTTATATAAGCCTTCTTATAAAACCTTAAACTATCCCCTAACTTCCTCATCACAATCCCATTATATATAAGATCTTTTGCAATCCTAATATATATGGTTGGTCTTACTTTTTGTAAAAGACATCATTTATTCATGTGTATCTATTACCTAGTTAATTCTTATCCTAGCTGTTTTGGGGTGGGAGAGGGGGTCCCCAGAGTATGAGCATTCCTGGGTATTTTGTTGCCAAGTAGTCTGCCCAATTGCTCATATACCCTAAGCTGCATTGAACTCTGTGGGAGGAAAAGCCCAATTGTGAACTTAGAAAAAGGGACTAGGTGAAGATCAGTCCTATTAAAGTTAAGATTGGGAAGAGCAGCTCCTAGAACACTTGGGCTAATAAGGCAGGATAGGTTTAGGACGCTGTGTTTTCCAATGTTGCAGGTAACCTGAGGTGAAGTCGCTCAGTTGTGTAAATGGGTTAAGGGTTGCTGCTCACAAACTTATAGCAATGGTGAGTCAATGAGGAAAGTCATGCAAGGGCTGGCAATTCTATTATCTCCCTGGATTAACAGAGGAGCCAAAACTTTTTGACATATAAAATTGCAATATTGGGAGTTTATGCTTACCATATAATTAATTTGATATCATAGTAAGTGAGGCGGTGACTGAGACTCAGATAAGATTAAGAAAATGTGTTTCATCAGTTATGACTCACATCTCGTTAATTAAAACTAATTGTTAACAACAATTTGTCTAGTTCATAATTCCATAAATTAGATATAAATTCATTTAGATATCATTCATTCTGAAATTAGGGTGCTTCTTTTTAGAGGCTGTGGCCCATTTAAGCCTGAGGAGATACCCAGAATTTCCAGGCCCACTTTTGGAATTGGCACTAGTGCTCAACTTTCAACCACACAGATAATTTACATTTTATATAAAATAAGGGAGATTGTGTGAAGAAAGTAACCCCACAATACATTAATAATATTTTTGTTTAAGGTTCTTTGCTTAATAGTTAAACTAGCTAGGTGAAAGAAAAGATCCCATATAATTTCCCATTCCCATCATAATAAACTACACGTTAGAGTACCAAGCAACACATAGTTATTCTAGAAATGGTAAAAGTTATTGGTTTGGAAAATTGGGGACAAACCCCATGATGATTGTTTTTATGAAAGCATGGCAGAAGAGAAAATAAAATAAATAAATAGGACATTGATTTACAACGCCATAAAGCATCATAAATCAATAGGAAGCGAATTGGAAGAAATTGAAAATGGGGAGGTAGGAATTTGATCATCAGTAGCTTTTATATAAAAGTGAGGGCACGTGGACAAGTCATTACACCATAACTTAAATCAATGGATAGACAGCGATGGTGAGACAATCTGCTGTAACTTAAAATAATTCATTATTCTCAGTGGTAAGGCATGAGGAATCAGACCTATAGTCTAAGTTACAAAGAAAAAATAATGGAATGGTTGGTCAGACCAAATTGTAACACACTCCATGGAAACACGGGTCTATGGACCCTCTAGGCCCCTGGGTCTGCTCATCCAGAACCAGTGGATAAACTCTCACGCCCTTGGGGCAATAAATGAAGAAAAGGTTAACCAGTTGGAAAGTTGGATTTTTACATTTTCACATAATTGTGTAGTAGACAACAGGAGACCCCATTATTTTTTAAATACTCTATTGAGGCTTTTGCCAGAAGGACTTGACAATACTAGAAAGTTCCCCTGACTATCCAGCCTGATATGGGACAAATTGAGAAATGCATTATTAAACTCACCCACAAAGCTGAGGTTGTTGAAACCAGTCATTTACTCAAAGAAAGCTTTAAGCCTAACAAGCAGAATTACAAGGCATTAAAGATCACTTATCTCGAAAGTCTACTCTTTCAGTCATAATGAGTCATTGGGCCAGATTGCAAGACAACATAAATACCTTTAAAACCCAGGCCAAATGACTATACACTATGGTACATCCTGAAACTGAGTCATCTGTACCTGTACTGAATGATACAAAAGAGACCAATGTTTTATCCATACACGTTAATAATTTTTTTAATCCTACCTTAAAGAAAAAGTAAGTATTTGTCAAGGATAGAAAATTTCCTTTTTACAGGTCTATTATTTGGTATGGGGAAGCCACTTATTGACAAAAAATGAAACACCTGCCTTTATATTTAAATCATAGTGAGTAGGGGATAATGGTCACACATTTAAAAGTTAAGTCACACTTAAGTCAAGTCAAGTATGCATTGATATAAGAGTATTTAAAGTGATTAGACTCTTTCCACTCAAAAGCAGGCCTTCATGAAAATCCAACATCATAGAGGAGAAACCCATGTTGAGTTTATGAATCTATTATATTATATGGCAAAAACCTTGGAGGCCAGTATTTGTGTTTCTTTTAATAATGTGATTGTTGCCTTAGTGCCAAACTTAGTTTATCGTCCTGATATACAGCTTCCTATCAAAGAGTTAAAAGAGGAACTACAATATGACTAGATATAAAGGAATTTCATTATTATTTTACTAGCCTGATCTAAACAATGGATTAAAACTGCTCTATATTTTCTTGTGCTTCCCCATGTTCATGCTCTTAATAAAAAGGGATCAAACGAAAAAAAAAATTTCTGTGACTATTTTAAAGGACATTATTTTGTGTCCTAGGAATGCTAATAAAAATTTCTGATGAGTTTAGAAAGAACAATCAGCATAAAAAGGAGTATTTTTATGTTGACAACAATACTAACCTTATGAAATCCTATTCTCAGAAGGTTGCGTCAACTTATGACCAAAAATAGAGATAAGTATGATTAGATAACAAAAAAACACTAAATATTGTAATCTGAATTACTTTTTTACAAATTTTTCTCTTCAGATTCTATTTTAATGCTGCATTCACCATCTAGGAAAGCAGTAAATAAGGTGGAAGTACAAGAGTTTAATTAAATTTACGCTATTGTTAATATAGATTCACCTATAAATATTTTCTTTTAAAATAATGATACACATTGTTGCACCTGCCCTCCAACATGATAATGAGTATAATATTTGTAACCTCATTATACCTAGTCTATCAGGGCACATTATTCACTGTCATTGCATATAAATAGTTGCCGCTCACCATCCTTACTGTAATGCACAGTAATCATAGTTACCTTCAATTGCTGACAACTTAATTCCCAAAAAAGTGTTCATGGATAATCAACCTGTCCTAATATTATTGCCCTTGCTGGGTTACCAACTCCTTTTTATCTTTCAGTCATCACATAAAAAGGAAAGAACCTTCAAAAAGAAATATGCCTTATGGAAGTGACTGGTTGATCTATCAAATTAGATACCAGGTAATAGTTTGCATGTGAAGATGCCTCCCACTGTTACTGACGCCAATGAAGAGTTTCCTATCTATGCACCATATTGATTTCATACACCAAAGAAAATCCAAGTCCATTGTTAAATCTGGGTTCAAACACATCCTCCAGGACAAATTTCATAAGCAAAAGGTGTAAAATATTTATTTGTTAAAGTTTTTGCCTTGCCTGGAAATTTAAACCCATATTACTTGTGCGCCATCTCCATATTGATGTAACTCTAAATCCACAGAGTTTACCTTTGGGAATAAAGGTCCTATAGCTTATCATTTACCAGTACCATTAATGCCATTCTCAGTGTACATAAGTTGGGTACATTGCGAAAATTTTGGGCTTAAAAATTCCCCAACCATTGTTACTATAACCCATAAAATTGGATCTACAACCTCTAATCAATGTGAGGTAGCTTAAGAGTTGCTTAATGAATTCTTCAAGATCTTAATAAATAGTCCAAATTTTTGGAAAATTAAATGAGGTATCCCATTAGAAATATGGGGATTCCTTAACCTTAAAAAAGCCTAATAAAAATCAAAATTTATATGAAGCGCAAATGGCTGTAAAACTAAAGAAGCTTTTTGATGCTAGCCTTATGAAACCCTTAAAAATTATGGGCTTCGCCACTTCTCCTGAATCAGGAAAAAGGACATGAGTCATAATATTTATTAATCATGAAAAGTAAATGAAATTATTAATATAAAGAATATTGTCTACCATGCTTTGACTTTCTCTAATTTCTCAAAAGCTCACAGCACTTTTCAGAAATGGTTCTGCCCACATGGATACTAAGTTTGAATTATCCTCCAAGACTAGGAAAAATGCGCCCTTATAGCCAAGGAAGGAATATTTGAGCCCACTAAAATGAAGCAGGAGTTTATAGTATGCCATTTATATCTTCCAGATGGCTATGGGTGGAATTTTTAGAGTTGAGGATGTCCTGTGTATTGGAGTATTTAATGTATTAATGTATTTTCTGAAACATTCAGCCCATGTTGACCGTTTGTGCTAAGTTTTTGAGCGACTATGTGAGGCTTTTTAAAGCAAATACCATCTAAATTATTTTTGCAGAAAGAGTTGTAGTTTTTGGATCATAAAGTTTACCCATGAGAGGATAATGTCACTATCTTCAAAAATCACAGCAATACAAAAGTTTTTCTTACCACAGAGTGTGATGGGAAACAGCCCGTTACATCACAACACTGAAAAGGGCTTGTCAGTGCAATAAGAAAGATACCAAGGTTTTAATGACAATTAGTTTATTAAAAGCAAATACTAGCCGCGAAATGCATCCCAAAAAGCTATATAAAAACCCAAGATGGGGCTTCTCTTGGTTTTGGGAAGCTTTATACCAAATATCTGGGAAATATCATGCGCATAGGGGGAGAACACTCCAAAAGGGCATTAAAGCCCAATTTGCAGCCATTAGATTAGACTAAACAATTATAATAAGCTATCAATTTTGCAATTAAGAGGTCTGACATTGCAGAATTAAAGTAAGGCTCATAAGCTCCCTAAGATATATGCTCATTAAAGTTAAAAAATTGCAAATGCCACAATTTGGCTAAACTTGATTGTAAAATCACCCCTTGTAAGTGAAAGCACCAGCGAGTGGCAGAGGAGGCTGAGGGCACTGTGCCACACTGGAAGGTGGGCGCAGCATGGGTAATGGAAGGGGTGCAAAGTACATGATCATGGTTTAGTTTAATGAGCTGAATCCTGATACATTGCCTAAGCAATGGAAAGGGATTTTCGTAGCCAAAAAATTGAAAACGCCGCGGCTCAGATGATTTATAGTTATATTAAAGTAAAAATGGGCTTCAAAATATGGCCCAAAAACTATATATAAACCCAGTATGAGATGTTCTCTTGGCTCAAGGAAGCTTTATACCAAACATTTGGGAAATATTATGCGCATAAGGTGGAGAACGCTCTGGTAGGACGTTAAAGCTCAATTGAAGCCATCAGATTAAATTTTTTAACCTGATAAGCTATTATTTTTCAACTGAGAGGTTTAATATTGCAAAATTGAAGCGAGGCTTTGTTAAACTCATAATTTAAGTGCTCTTTTGAGTTGCAAAATTGCAAAAGGCACAATTTGGAAAAGCTGAATTGTGACACATAGCTTGGATATTTAGGTCACGCTTGTAATGGTAGGATATCACTGCCAATTTTACCTTGCTAATATATCTGATCTTCTAGTCCTTTTATTAGATAAAATAACTCTACCATTTGGAACTGGAGCATAACAGTTCTTTGATGCAAAATGAACATCCTAAACTACGTCTAAATTATATTCACATTAATTTGAAGAACTATTTAAGCTGTTAACTGATTTAAGCGACGTGGCTGTGGGGAAAAACTAGTGTAGCATGGCGAGAACCATGTGGGCCTCCAAATCACATACTTTAGCAAAACATAAATCAAGGAAGTGAGAATAATGTAATGTCATAAAACAAATACACTGGCAATTATCCTCGCTATCAATTATTTCTGGCCATTCTATAAGGCACATAAACACCATGATAACCAAGCATGCTTCTTTTGCTAGCTATAACAGATGAGGGACCCTAATGGCAGTTTAACTAAGTTGACTTTGAAGTTGCAGAATTATGAATTTTATTACTTACCAACAAGATGCCGTTAATCAAAAATTCAGTTGTCCTATTGATAATTTATGTTCTAACGGTATTATTGGCTTAGGGAGAATAAAATACAGCCTCATATGTTAATATGAATTATGGTTTATATAGACCCCTGGAGTATAGGCGAACTAAGAAGGAGGGGGGTAATACACAAGTGCCTGAAGGAATTTTGAACAAGTTGGTTTATAATAAGTTGTTACCTTGTATCCAACCTTTGGCTTGCACTAAAATAATACTAAAGGGACATATAATCACTGGACATAGAGTGGATTAAAAACATATAATACCTAAAGACCTAATACTTCTTTGATGACATGCTAAAATACATCTAAGATGTTCTTGACGCCTGCATTATTTTCCAATGCCATTATAAGACTAACTAAAGTACCAACAGCAAATGATCAAATCTTCTGCGCCCTTTCATACCATAAATCAATGTTGTTGTCCCACAAGGAGGGTGCTTCAGAGGTAGAGTATGGACTCAATGACCACTGCCTCCCAAGTTCAATCTCAATAGATGAACTTTGGGCAGGAACAATTTATGGCTTTGTTGCCGTTGTGCACCAATGCCACAAACTTAAATAAAAAATAGCTTGGCGTTCCATAAGCTCTGAGCCTATTAGAATGCTATGTGTAATGGTTTACCAGGATTTTTCCTCTTTTCAAATTAATTTAACTTTCCCATTTTCCCCAAAATTGGTGAAGTATTGTTCCCAGGTTGGCCACCTCAGATATATAATGTTGTTGTCCCACTACACCCAGAGTACATAGACATCAATTTAATATAATGCCTATTTCCCATTTAACTAAATGAGTCAAGGAGATATCAGTTTCATGAGCTAATGCTCAAACTACGTCCTTATAGTTATCAGCACGTTTTCAAAAAACATTTCAGTCCTCAAGTAAGCCATTTGAAATTAAAATCAACTTTACATTGAAAGTAATTCAAGAAATTACCTTTTTTATTAAATACCACTTAAGCCTTTGCTGCCCATATATAACCCAGCCACTATTGGAGCTTTGAGGGCATAAATAGCACTATGTTATTTATACTCTAAAAATAGCCTCCTCTGGCCACATGCAATGGAATTTCTATCTTACAAGTGCTTTGTTGGAATAACAGATCAGCTACCTTTGGGCGATAAAAATTCATCCCATGTAAACCTCTAACTGTAGTACTACCCTAACAACATTCCTCTAATTATTGTAGAGCTAAATACTCCAGAAATTAATAGCCATGAGATTTTTGGCAGACAAGAATATACAATTGTAGGTGATGACCATGAATTTGATATCAATTACTATCACATAGGAATCTTGCGGAGTAGTTTAAATTGACCTCCTTTTCCATTTGTAAGAAGGGCGACTTAGTCCTTATTTAAACATTATCCTGGTGGGAAGACCAATAAAATAGTTACTTCATAGTCTGACCCTTCAAAAATCTTTATAAATGGTGATCTAAAATTTCATAGTCAATCTATCCTAAGGGTAAGGTTGACTAAGTACATAAGCGATTTTTACAGACCTTTATTCCTCTTTAACAGAATATTGAGGGTGACATTGTCAGAACTTAAGAGTTTAATGCATCCAACATGAAAATCTGTTGAACCTTAAGAATCAAAATGAACTTTATCATAAAAATCTTTTACTTCAACTTTAGATTCTTATAAGGAACCCAATGTGTTGAACCAAAAGGCCCCTTTCTATCCAGAATGATGTGATAAGAGACAGCAGTCCAGAGTGACCCATGTACAAAAGTCAAGAGTTCATTATGAAGGATGTGATGAGTGACCATGGGCTAGAGAAGCCCGTGTACAGCAGTCAAGAGATAATAAAGTGTTTACTTTTACGATTATAAATCTAATTAATATCATGGTTTTGTCCGCTTTCCTCTGAGGCTGAGCAAAAAATATCCTGATCCTCAGCTCATTAAAGTATCTCTTAGACATCACAGAATTTACGCCCCAGGAAGTCTATAAACATTGAGCGACTATAACTAATGCAGATATTCTATAAAATAATTAACTTGGTTTCTTAGATCCTGTCCTTCCTCTAAGTATTTTCATGCTCCTAAAAAAGCAAACTAAACATAATAATCAAGCTCAGTCCAGATATTTAGCTATAAGATGAAAGTCCTGGGTAGCGGTTCCTATGCCTGAACAGGAAGGAGTTTTCCATACACCAAGAAGGGGCCAAAAAGGTGGCTGTGCCTCTCACCAGCAAGGGCAATTTATCCCATTTAGTGGATGAGAGGTGGGTAACAGCTTATCCTCTGAAGGATTCTCCCCTTCTGGTCCTTCCCTCCACCATAGGAGGTGCTGGTAAGGATTAGAGGGACATGCAATGAGGTATTAGAGGCCAGGGGTGCAGCACCAGACACCAAGTTTTCTTCCAATACAATGAGGAAAGCTTCAGGAAACAGGTTTGAGTATTTCACATGAGATCAAAATAATTTTTTGTATGCCAACAATCTGAGAAAAGTAAATTTAAGCTGGGAAAACATCCCTGAGCTTTCTGACTTGCGGTTTAGTGCAGTAAGCCTGTCTCCAATAGGTTCAGGTTTTGTAAACCCATTCAATTCAGACTAAATTCAAGCCTATTACCCCTGCCCGTGGGCATGCCTTACTAATCCTTCCAAACAGTACAAACGTCTGCCAATCCATAATTAAGTTAATAAAGAGATTTTTAAAAAAAGCTGATAGAAGCAATCAAATAAGGTCCATATTAATGTGGGCTTGCATAATTGAACCTAATGTTATTGTTTATTAGTTAGTATGCCAATCCTCTGCTCATGCCACGTTAAGAATTAGTAGGCCCCATGTAACATCATTTATTCCCATAGAAGATTTTAAGGCAGCAGCCTCTTACAGATGCAGCTGTTGGTCTATTATTTTATTTTCTCAATTTTTAAATAGAATCTTCTGAAGAACTTCCAATTTTTTACAGTAAGTTTTTTCAAGTACCTTAAGCAGCCATATTTTAATTTTTAGAATAAATGGTCATCAAAGGCACTTCCCCATCTCACTCTATATCACTCTTGTGATTGGCTTTACCAAGGGTATTCTGGTTGTTATTTTGGGTGGTAACTCATCCATAATGGAAGCGCAGTATTATTTTATAAGAAAAAGTCAAGACATGATAGGCTAACTCTGGAAGTTTTGAATTACACTTCCAATGGGGCAGGTTTTCTCTTAAAGTTACACTGAGTGGATTCTACAAAAAACAATAAATCTAAAGTAAAAACAGGTTATAATTCGACCTAATATTATTATTAAAAGGATAGATATATATAGGCTTTGTAACAGCTCATAATCTATCAGAGTGAATTAATCTCTGTGTGATCGAATCTTCAATCAATTGATCTGGATGATTTTGATCATTAACCTTGATATATTGAGTTATACTGCGCTCTCCTTCCAATAATTCTGGGTAAATTGATGGAGTAGAATTTTCAGAGACAAGAGAATTTGGCAAAATCCTGACACTTCCCCCTCAAGATTTGATTGCGGTGGAGGGTGACTTCTTAAAAACCTAGGGTGAATATGATTTATCACTATACCAGTATCACCATGAACAATCAAATACTCTAATCCTTTTCGAATATAACTCAATAGGGACCAGACCAGTTAGATCCTAACTTTTCAGTTCGTCCACCAGGCTGAGAGTGATAGTACATAATGTAATTCCCAATCTGGTATTCAGGTAAGGCAAGTTTATGTTGATTGCTTCTTTGAGTCCCATTTTGAGTGGTTGCTTCAATTTATTTCATTGCTTGAGCTTGAAGACAAATAATCTCATCAGCTAGATTCCTCATAATTAAATCAGAGTTTTCTGGGATCTTTCCTCAAGTATTGTCTGAATGCTAGAAGGGACTGAAGGATCCTGACTATATATGCACTTAAAAGGCGACGTCTTAATAATGTGATGATAGCTTATCTGATAAGCAAATAAGGTACTAGGCAAATAAAAATTCTAAAGAGTTGGGTCAGTGGAGGCCATCTTCCTTAGAATCGAGACTAGGATTCCGTTGACTCGTTCAATGGCCCCATTTATAGATGGATTATATGGAATGACAAATCGCTGAGCAGTGTTAAATAATTTAGATAACTCCTGTATAAGTTGCGAAGTGAAGTTAGTCCCATTATCTGACATAAGGACCTTGGGACACCCATGTTGAGAAATGATATGCTGGTATAGGTTTAGCTCTGTATTTTTAGCTGAGGGGGTAGCAATGGAAATGGCCTCAACACAACTATTTATATGGTTGACAGCCATAATGATATACTGATGTCCATGAAATCCCCGAGGAAAAGGACCTACAACATCAATGCTGACCACCTCAAATGCTTTAGTTGGAGGAATAGCTTGATGTTGAAGAGTATGGTTAGTAGTTTTGTGGCGTTTATAAATAAGACACAAGTCAAGGGTCTCTCAAATGAATTCTGTCATGTTGTTTCAATAGTATCAAGTCTTCAACCAATCATGAGTCTTCTTTAAACTGCTATGACTGACTTGTTCATGACCTTCCATCACAGCGTGAAATCTAGAGTTGGGGTGCAAAAAGGGCAACCACTTGGATTTGACTTTATACAAAGCTCCATCCCAAATCATAGTATCTTTGGTAATTGATTTTAGAAAGGCTCAATCCTCTTCAGTTTCTCGATCCCACAAATCAGGTCATCCAATAAGATTATATAGGCGTTTTTCTTTTTCTAGTTCCAAGGTCAGAATAGGCAATTGAGACAGCCCATCAGCATTTGGATGTTGAGCATCCGAGCAATGAACAGTGGAAAAATCGTAATTTTGCAACCTTAAAGCCCAACAGGCCAACCTCCCATCAGGATCCTTCATGTTCTGCAATTATCTTAGAGAATAATGGTCAGTAATAACAGTGAAATGGTTACCATATAAAAAGGGACAAAAGTGCTTGATTTCTATAAATATGGCCAAACACTTCCGCTCAGTTACACTGTAATTCCGTTCAGTCTTAGACAAAGTTTTACTATAGAAAGCAACAGGATGATCATTCTTCTCTTCATCACACTGGGATAAGATAGCCCCAATAGTGACATTACTTGCATCAGTATGTAAAAAGAAAGGCTTGTCAAATTGGGGATGAATTAAAACGGGTGCCTTTAGTCAAGGCAGTATGCAGAGAACTGAACAACTGTTCCTGAGCTGAACCCTACTCGAAGGGCACTCCTTTCTGCAACAGGTGAAATAAGGGTTCAGTCATATCAGCAAATTTGGGTATAAATTGCCGGTAATACCCAACCATTCCAAGAAAGACTTGAATATACCGCAGAGAGGTTGGAGGAGGCATTCGTTGGATGTCTTGAATTTTTTCTGAGAGGGGTTGAATCCTTTAGCTGAGACCTGATGTCCTAAAAAGTCCATTTCGTTTTGAAATAATGAACATTTGGAGAGTTTGATTTTAAGGGAAAGCTCTTATTTTATCTGAAAACTTATATTTTATGGTCCAAATGTTTAGTAAATGTTTTGGAAAACACGATAATATCATCAAGATATACCAGAACACAAGTAAGCTTTAGATCCTGTAGCATACTGTCCATGGCCCTTTGGAAAGTTGCTGGGGCATTGCTTAATCCTTGAGGCATATGAGTTAATTCAAACAAACCTTCACTCGATATTAGGGCACACTTGGCACAGACTTTTGGGGATAGCTCAATCTGCCAGTATCGACTGGCTAGGTCCATAGCTGAAAAATAAGTTGATCCAGCTAAAAACCTAAGGGAATCATTTATCTAAGGTAATGGATAACAATCTCATTGAGTAATAGCGTTCAGTCTGCGATAATCCATAACCACTAGTGGGAACCATTCTTTTTCTTAATTAAAAGCAACGGAGAAGCCCAAGGACTGTTGGAGGGTTTCAATAGTCCAGCCTCCAATAATTGATGCAACTCCTTGGTAACCTGGGCTTCTTCCACTTTAGACTTACAATAGGGCTTTACATGAATAGGAAGGTGGTCGCCAGTTTCAACAGAGTGCATTACTCCTTTCATCTGCCCAAAATTGTAAGTATGCTTAGCAAAAATGTCGGAATATTCATCTAACAATTGAAGCACTTGTTTCTCCTGTTCACTAGAGAGGTGTTTTCAGATAGCAGGGCCCACAGTAAGGATTTCCTGATCACTTTCCAACCCAAAAGCTTGTAGGCTTCCAAAGGGTTTAACATCATAAATCTGAGATAAGGGCAGTAACTTGACATAAGCAATAGGATGCTCTTGATCTACCAATTTTGTCTCATTGGTAAGGTTCGCCAGTAAGACAGATAATGATCCTGAAAAAGCATAATTCAATACTCCAGGACAAGGCAAGAGCTCTTTAGCAGAAGGGTTGTAAATACCTTGAACTTTTAACAAATGTCCTTTAAAGAATCAAAAAATGCAAAGAAGTATTAACAATTACCTGTGACTTTAGCGGAATAACTAAGTTTTTGGGGGAGAAAATAGGCATCCCCTCTTCAATATCAGCCAATGTAGGGGATAAATTTATGTGATAATCTCCAACGTGATATGGAAGTGAATAAGACCTTTTGGTTTCTTCTAGCAGACATAACTGACGTCATGTAGAAGCATTATTGGATAAAAGTAAGGGAACTCTATACCCCAAGAGAGATAACAAAGAGTCAGGGTAATTAATGTATCCATCAAATTCTCATAAAAATTGAGTCCCCAAAAGTAGGTCATAACTCAAGTTATTGAGTATCATGGCAGGGATTGTAAAAGTTAATTTTCCAATTTTCAGGGGAAGGAACAAAAAAGCTCCAATTGACTGAGTACTCTGAGGTCCAGCCATGTCATATTCTTTAAAGTGAGAAATATTGGGTATTAATTTGATCCACTTGATAAATTTTGATGAAACAATATTCATTGGAGATCCCATATCTATGATAGCTTTGGCATTGACTTGATTCATTTGGAAATCAATATGGGTAATAGTGCTTCTGAACTGAGAGGATATAGCTAACAAGGAGGGCAAGGAATAAGAAGAATGTTCATCTTTATTATACTTGACAGGGCTTTGATGTTCTTGCTGCGCACTCATATCATTATTGAGGTATGAACTCTTATTGGGTTTATCCCTTTTCTTCTTCTCATCCACTTTCTTTTTGAAACAACGATCCTCAGTATGAAAATATCGATGACAGTAGCTACACTGAATTGCCCTAGCATTCTCAGGCATAACGTAAACTTTGGGGCGACTAGGTCTAGTAGAATCATAAACTCAGGGTTTTTCAGAAAATTGAGGAGGCAATTTCAATAAGGCCTCCTTAATGTCCAAGATATTTCGGAAATTCTTTTTTACACTGATTAGATAAACTTGCAATTGCGTTCTGGAAGAAAAAGCCGACATAACTGCCAGAATTGCATCATCCAAATTTAACTGACCACAAGCCACTAGAGTCTGAGCTTCCTGATAGAACTGATGAGCAAAGTCTTTGATGGATTCGTTTTGGAGGGGCTGTATACCCATAAAGGCCTGTTTTTAAGAGGATAGAGTTTGCTCAGTCCCAAATTCTTTGATTAACGCTTCCTTCACCTGAGACCAGGTAGACAAGTCATCAAGTGTGGTACCATGATATTAATGTTCCAAACAAGTAAGGAAATTTAGAAAATAATTCATCTTTTGATGAACTGTGGCCTCACTTAGCGCCTTTTCATAAAGATAGAGGAAGGAGATAATGCTGCCTTCCCCCAGGGGGTACTTGTCCTTGAATATCAGTTTGAAACTCATGGGGCATTAGTGGTCAAAACATGCACTCTGGGTTGTTCTGTTTGAGTGGGAACATAAGAGTTGGAGTCCGATGCTTGGGAAGAAAATTGAGGATAAAGACCAGTGGCTTCGGTACAAATTTCACTAATCTGAAGGTTCAGATCAACAAGCCCCACTTTCTCATCTAATCGGCGAGATAGCTCAAAAATCTGTTCTTGCTGTGCATTATACTTGAGTTCCAACGTCTCAATGTTTGCTTGGAGCATTTCTCCTTTAGGTTCACAAGCATGGAGCAAGATATTGGTGTCCTTTGCCCATTTACCCAAATTGATCAACTCATCAGATAAGGACTGAAGTGACAAGAGGGGATCAATTGGTACCCCATCGGGGGTTAAGTTACACTCTTTGGCCAATTTATAGAGTTGTTCATGCAAGCGGTCCATCATGTTCAAGAGAGAGTCAATCTGTTGGAGGGATCCTGAATGCCCATCAGCACCTGGGGTCCCCAGGGGCCTTCCACGCCTGGCGGTTCATGAGGCTCAACATCCCTGGGGGGTCTACATGGTCCTTCAACCCCCAGGGGACCCATAGCTCCAGTGGTCTTCTCTACTCGTTGACCCAGAAACGAATTCCTGAGTACAGCTGCTCCAATTGAGCGAGATGGGTTCTAATTTCCTCCTCCATTAATTGATTACACTCAGAGAGTTGGGAAATAACCTCTATCCATTCTCTCTGAATCTCCTGAACTCGTTTCATGAACTGTACATCAACATAACTGAACATCCCAATATTGAGCTGAATAAGCTGTTGATGTATTTCATTGAGAAGGGTCGGATTACTAATGATGGCATCACAATTATCTCGGCTAAACTCAGAAGCAGACTTAAAATTTATAAGCATAATTATTCAAGGACTGAAGTCCTTCTAGTAAATTGAGCATCCCTTGATGGTGCATTCCCACCACAGGTAATAAATGGTATAAGGTTGGGTGTATGAGCTAGTGCAAGTATTCCTTGGGGCCAATTCCTGGCATTTGGGAGGTTTGCAACACTTCCCACAAAATAGAGGGTACAGCATTAGATCAAGATTGGGTAGAACAGATTCCAGTAATTAAGGCCCCTTCAAGCAGTTATTTGATAATATTTTGTAAAATCTCGGGTGGTATTTGAAAGTCTGAGGTATAGCTTAAGTTAGGACCATAAAATTCCAAGTTGTCACAAAATTCCACCGTGGTGGGCAGTATTGGGATTTGGGTTTCAGTTAAATGGACCCATCATAATATACTGCCTTGCTCATGGTCTTGAGCTTCTTCAGGTGAAAAATGAGAATCCTTGGTAGTGATTGACGTTTTTACTGGTGCATAACTCAGAGTGCCCTGTAGTGAGCACCAGTCTGATAGTTTTGAATTACACTTCCAATGGGGCAGGTTTTTTCTCAAAGTTACACTGATTGGATTCTCCAAAAAGCAATAAATTTAAAGTAAAAACAGGTTATAAATCGACCTAATTTTATTATCAAAAGGATGGGATATTTATATGCTTTGTAACAGCTCATAATATATCAGAGTGAATTAATCTCTGCGTGATCAAATCTTCAATCAATTAATCTGGATGATATTGATCATTAACCTTGATAGATTGAGTTATATTGCGCTCTCCTTCCAATAATTCTGGGGAAATTGATGGAGTAGAATTTTCAGAGACAAGAGAATTTGGCAAAATCCCGACACTAACCCTTAATCTCCATTTTCTTCACCATTTTTCTGAAGTGGGTGGTGTGTTAGTTTTATAATATGAGCAGAATATTAAACCCCTGTTTCATCTGGTGGTTATTGGTGGTCAACTTGTTTACTTGATCAAATCCTCTATGCTGCGATTGGAGATTACCTTTAAACCCAACTGATAATAATTCCTAGTATAAAAGATGGCATGTGCTCAGGTTGGTTGCTGACTATCTAAATGTACCACTTGGATAGGTCATAAGAGTTGGTGTGTTGTTTCTTAAGATCCCTCCTTAATTTCCCCAAACCAGCAGTAATGTGCTCAGATGCTCAAACTTCATTTTCTGACTCAGATGCCAACATAAAGCAAGTGGTTTTGAATCATTTAGTGCCTTCTTTATACAATATATAACATGAAAAGAGTGATGAAAACCCATCTGGCTGAGGAGAATGTTCCTAATTCTGCTTCTATCCCAGTTGATATTCCTGTGATTATTTATCCCAGCCGGTCATATCCCATGAACTTGCAGATAAACAGGATAAAACTATTCTAATTTTTATTCAAAATCAGCTTGGATCCCATAAGATGTCCATTGATGCTCTCTTAAATAAAGTAGCAGCTGAATATTTTATGAGTTTGAATGTAGCTAAGATCTTTATTTAAATATTGGAATATGGTAATCTGTAATGGGGGCTTCTTTACCTTCAATTACAAGCTGTGAATTAAGATGACACTTCCCATTTTCCTGCACAAATTCTGCTTCTGTGACATTTTTACCGCGGTTCCAGATCTACTGTTTCCAGTTATCCTTAAGGTAGGTTGGTGGCATCGCCAACAGGTCCATACCATCCTGGAAAGCCAACTTCTTGTCCTTTAGAATATGCGTGTATGTGTTGAATCTCCTCATATTGATACGCTATCCCCAAAAGATCAGTGGGCTCCATCTCTGCCACACCCTCGCTTGAAAGTTTAACACTCAACTTACTTCTGGGTTATTACTGTATAAGGACATCTTTAATATGGAGAAAGCCAATCGTCTCCCACCTCACTTTGAGTGGGTCTGGATTTCCATTTAACATATGGATTTGATCAAGATAAATTTTCCTTTGTATCCATATAACAAACAAGAAGAGAAGGCCTTGGAGGTTTGATTAGAAGATATGGGTAAGTCCTGGGGAGTAACCCCTACAACTAGACAGAAAGGAGTTCCCACAGAACCAGGAAGGGGACTGTTGGAATATAGCAGATGAGGGGTAATCTGGTGTAAAGTTGTACAGGAGTGAATACCCACTGATACAACAGGAGGGCTATTTGATTATTGCCATCCCTCAAAAAATATAATAAACTTATAAATAGAGGCAGGTGGCCTCAATAACCACAAACCTCACTATATGGCAGCGTCACACTACCATTTATCTAAGGGATTATACCACAGAGCCCACTACGGTTTACTATTAAAAAAGCTCCCCTTTCTCATTCTGTATTTCCCATTTTACCATCATCTCTTCAGAAACTTCATGGTCCAGACGCTCAGCTAACTTAGCTTCTCTAATTTACTTGATATTTTTTTCATCATTGGAGGTTCCAACGTAGTTTCCATATTAAGTCAAGGCCAGATTGCTTATTGTTGACCCATATCAAATCTTATTAAATTATTAAAATACTTCTATCAACTCCAGCGGATATCTAGTGTTCCGCAGATTGATACTTTAGGCTTATCATCCAGTCATATAAAACACTCCGATGTTTCCCCCTTGACTGGACAATAAGGCTCTGGTGTAGCTTCAACCAGCGTACTTTTATGATGTCTTTGCACTCACAACTGCAGCTACACGCAAGTCCCACTATCTTTTTCTTTGAGTGTGGAATGATAGAGCAATGACCAATCCCTGACCCAGTGCCACGTTTGAGTTTTAACTGATATCCGCAGAGAGGATGTTCCAGAAGTGGATGAAGTGACTGTCTTGTCTCAGGAGCCTTATGAGTTTCATGGGTTATCTGACGTCCTGGTTTACCCCTTTCAGCAA
The DNA here is from genome assembly GCA_022478985.1 of Massospora cicadina. NCBI lineage: Eukaryota > Fungi > Entomophthoromycota > Entomophthoromycetes > Entomophthorales > Entomophthoraceae > Massospora > Massospora cicadina. The sequence continues at coordinate 74,193 of JAKSZP010012274.1, forward strand.
TCTCATGGCGCAGTTGCACTGGGGTGGGGAGAAGTCCAGGGGCCCTTCATTTACTGAGGCGACGCAGCTCCTGGCAGACGGATTAAGCCACCTAATGCTGCTACCTGCTGCTGATCATCATCCAGAGAGGTTATCAGTCCACCGGATTTTATGCTTCATGTGCTGGGTGATAGTCAGCTGGTTGGGGGAATTTCCCCACTCTCCAAACCACTTCTGCTCATTTGTGGCGAACTTCCAGAACAACCAGCTCAACTGAATGCGCTCTGGGGTTTCCACATCATAACAGGTGCTGGAGGCTGATGACTCAAGGCAATACCTTCCACTGATAGCGCTTATTAGAAAATTGGTGTTCTTTTCTCATGCTTGCAAATTGGGTTTAGTAATGGAAAGCCATTGAGTGGCACTTGAGCAGGCCCATCAGGCTGCTTTAGGACATCCGCTTCCCTTCCCCACACCTATCTAAGACTAGATGACTTCCTCATGGATTTCCTGGCACAAAGAGCGTCGTTCTCCCCTTTATCTGGGACCTGTCCCCTCTTCTGGTGCCTGCTCCGCCTATCTCCTCCCTTCATCGCCTATTCCCTCCTATCCTGGGACCACCAGTGGATGTGGTTGTGGTCCGTGCTTCTGATAGCACTGTGACATATCTATTTCAATCACTGGGTTGCTATACCTCCTCCATGCCTTCTACCCTGGGCCTAGTCCAATCTCTTCTAGAAGTTCATCTATGGAGACCCATCTATCTCCTGCTCACGATTCAACTACCATTCAGCTATTGACCCCTCCCTTCAATGACATGGCCATCTCCCCCTCTGCTAACACCTGAGGAGCCCAGTGAGGCTGACCCACCTGTGAGACATCAAATGGAAAAGAAGCATGCATCAAAATGATCAAATCGTGAGTCCAGCTGAAGGAAGAAGAGGTAGTGAAGGTAATTATGAGGCATCCCCAAAAAGCAGATCAGTCTATTTGCTATACTTTATATAAAAGCTTATGATTAGAATTATATTTATCCACATATATATTAGTTTTATAATATAAATTAATATATATTTATATTTATATTTTTTTAGTTTATTTTATATTTTACTTTTTTTTAAATTTTTGTGTCCTCTATTAGTTATATGGCCGATGGAACTTAGCATGCACACAGTAGATAATCTTCTCACTCACCAGATCCTTAATTATGTAGGCATTGTCGCATGTTTTTTC